>VZRM01004119.1:310401-340001 GCA_013397955.1 Grantiella picta | reverse complement strand
ATATATATATAACAAACACAAAGTTAGGCCACAAAACTCCAAGTACCAAAACCTGTCTTACCAGCTTCAACATTCCTGTTACTTATTATAACAATCACCCTCCATTTAGCTCCAAAGGAACCCTGGGTATTGATCTTTCCTGGGAGCTATGATGAGTAATCTTTGCTAACCATGCAGCACACTCTGTTTAAGTTTCTTGAATTAAAAGGGCAAAGCATGCTGCACTGTTGATGTGCACTAGTAACCCTACCTGCCTCTCTAGCCCAAGGTATTAAGCATTTCTTCTCTTCTATTGTGTTTAGGAGAGTGGGTTTTTCCCTACACTATGGTGGCTTTCCTTGCACCAAGTCATCTCTGCGTCTTTTTTACAATTTGTTGGTCTGCCTTCTGCATCAGACTTTAGCTGCCAATGTTAAAAGTTATGACCTGCTGCTGCACTTCTGGTATGTCTGCAATCAGATGATACTGACAGCCTTTAGAATCTTTAAGCAAACTTGTCCCTGTTACCATCCTCACCTCTAAGGTCACAGGCACAACCCGAGCCAAGTCATCAAAGATCAACTATTTAAAAGGTACACACAAGCACAGTTCATTTTAGTTGAAACAGCTACACAAGTACTCATACCAGCTGTTAACCAGAAGCACAGAATAACCTCTGACAGACAGGCACATTCAGAGTGTTGCCTATAATCAAAAGAGAGAAAAAACTCTTGCAGCAGTGTTAGAATAGTAAAGTAAAAAAGCAGACCTTCATTTGGAAGCTTCCAGGTGTCCTGGTGGTGATGGGGCACATCCAACACCCAATTTCCACAATTTCATAAGGTTAACTAATTAGGATATCTAACAGGTACACCCAATAGGACATTTAGTTGCTCCAGTAACCCACTCCTGGGTCAGCCCCCTTGGAGTTAGTCCAAGGCTTTCTTTGCCCCACTTTTTGTTATGACTTATCAAATTCTGGTTGGAAAACAAAACGTTCTTCTTGTAGGTCCTCTTCCTAAAATAGGACTATACAATATTTCAGGAATGTGTTTAGAAGGTCAGGCTATTGTTCTAAAATTGAAGAGAATACATAGGAAACATATTAAAATTAATTAAGGAGATAGGTAACCATACAATAGTAGTTTACAGATCTATGAATATATGAAAAATGTATAAAAAGCAAAAATCTTTCAGGCCTCAAAAGTAATTCCTTTTTCTGGCACAGCTGACATGGTTACTCATTTGTCCCAGAAAACAAATTAACTACTCCAGTAGATCACAATACAAAACTAAGACAATAATGAGAGATACACACATTTCTAATAAAAATGTAGTTATTATCTATTTCCTCTGCAGTAATATGACTTTCTGCGTTCTGACCAGTCACACCCCAAGGTCAATAATTCAACAATTCTGCAGCAGCACTGAGAAAGGAATCCAGTTATTTATTCTCTGTTCCACGATTCTTAGCCACTGTTAACATTTTCTCATTTTTGTAAGGTCTATTTACAGAGAAAGAGATTATAAATGCTCAGTGAAAGGTAGAAACCAGCCTCCCTGTTAGTTTTACAGAATACTGTATTCAAACAGTGTCAACCAGCTGGAAAACCAAACAAATACAAAACATTATTGAATAAATTATCATCTGTTTACATACTATCCAGACAGACATGATTGCTTACACATGGAAAGAGAGGAGGAATAAGACCAGGTGAAGGTGAAGCTTGAGATAGGTTTGAAACGGACAAATCTTGCACCTGTTCCTTTCAAGTTTACCCGTATTGAAAAAGTGACTTGGGATTTCAGGAGAACAAAAAAGGTAGGTCTCTTTGCAACAACTACGTACCAGCAATGTCTGGTTTCAGACAAGAAAGTAAATGTCCAATTACTAAAGGCACCTTGAGACTCCAGTCGTCATCTCATCTTTTCCTGGGCAGAAATGGAGAAGAAAATGTGTAAGGATGGTGTGGCTAAGGCAAAATCCTTCAGCTGGCTACGAGTGGACCACACAAGTCAGGACCACACAGCAGCAAAGTCCAGGACAGCTCCCCTTCTCAACTGTGATGGTGTCACTTGCGTGTGATACAACCACAGCCTGACATGATCATCAGTCTCGTAGAGGCCCTGTCCCTCTGTTAAGGGTTGTGAAGTGTTTACTTCTGCTGTGGTTTCAGACAAATGGTTTTGGTGCTTCCATGAATAACTGCACTGATAAAAGGGTGCAAACACTCACGTGCTGGTTGTAACTCCTCCTGTGTTTTCACTGCATTCTGTGCATTCTGTGATCAGTAGGAGTCACTAGCTCCCTGACCACTGCTTTTTCCAGAAAACATATTTTCAATATCTTAAATTCCAAGCAAGATCCATTCCCACAGAAGAAATCAAACTCCTGAACCACTATAAAACTGCTTTTTACTTCCCCACCACATCTAAGACAGTTAGAAGGTGTTGTCACCAGCACAATTGCTGTGTAGCACAATTAAATGATGGGCAGCTTGGTGATGGTTGCATACTTGTAGACATGCTTCTCTGTCTCACATGGTTCTTGAAGACTCCATTTTTTAGGATGTTAACATTAGCAGAAGATGTTTCATGTCAAAGAATTTCCCTCAGGACAAGTTATAGTTTGTTAATTCCTCTAACTTGTTTCTTCTATATTGACATTGACAAATATAAATCCCTATTAGACTATCAGATGAATTAATTTTCTTCTTGAATGTCTTTTATAATTACAGACAAATAATTTTCAGGGCTAAATCGATGCCTAGACTAGATGCATTTTCCTCCAGAGAACCGAAATAGTTATTTACACTTGAGCTCTCTAATGGGCTGTTTTAAAGAATGAGTACTTATTTTGATGTTGAGTTGAACAAAAGAGTAAGACAGCTTTGTGGCTTAGACAAAAGCTTTTTCCAAGCAACCTTGGATCACTAATTTCTTCTGGAATTGGAAAAAATCAACTCTGCAGAATTCAGATGGAGTATCACTCATTTCAGTACTGTTTTATTAAGCAAAAATGAATTATCTGTTTATTCTAAGACTGCATAACATATTTAAGTTGTAAGGAAGCAAATAAATGAACATTAATTGATTTCACTTTCTTTTTTTTCTAATATACAGTCTGCTAGTCTACCTCACTCTAATAGTACACTCATACACATCAACAACAAATTCCCTCATCCCAGATGTTATATCACTAATATTTAATCTTATCCTTCTTCTTGAAAAAGTATTATTTTAAAAAGGATATTTTAATTCTTATTTGTACCAAATATTAAGGCCACAAGTACGAACAACTCCAAGACATTTGAATCGCCTGAAAGCTGGGGTTTCTTGCAGTGCTTGGAGGACTAATTCAGTTACCAACCTCTCCTATGGCTAAATTGAAAACTATAATTTTTCTTATTCTAACATTGCCTTTTATGCCATTACCTCTGCTTTAACTGGTATGTTGTATATAAGCATTGACCAAATGTGAACTTAACTTCACTATTTCCATCACTCTGCTAAACATCCATGCATAAAATCTTCTCCTGCCTTTTGGATTTGGTATGTAACCAAACATGCAATGAGTTACTATGTTTGGAAAGCTAATGTAGGATAACACTTGAACTTCCTTAGGTGCTGCTTGTTGCTCCCATGAAAATTAATGCAAGATTCTCAAATACTTCTACAAAATATAGTCTGGCAGTTACCTGAAGGAAACTTACTGGACACTCAGAAAAAAAAAAAAAAGGCTTGCTATGAAGTTTTGGCTATGTAAAACTCTGTCAGACAGCCGTAACATTGAGTGAGATGAAAAGGGACATCAAAAGGGACAGATAATTCCCATTTCCAGTGAAAGCTACAGCTGCTGCAACTAAAAGAAGGGATCACAATTCTGCAATGAGAGCTGAAATTCATATCTGGCTGATAGAAAAAGCCTGATGGAGGGTGGGTAAGGAAGTATTCTGTGGCAGAAAGAAGGAAACAGTTTGAGAGAAAAATGTACAGTTCACAGAGAAATATATTGCTATTCCTCTGTATAGTAAAACATATCATGCAATCATTTAAAGAAGTCTTTTAATCCCCTACCGATTCCATTGACCTAGCAAAGCTGTATCCTCACTTCGAGCTCCAAGAAAAAACAAAGGTTTTCAAGGAGTTTTCAGACTCACTTTTACAGGCAAGATTTTTCTTCTTGTATGGATCATCAGATGCATGGATCAGCAGAGATAACAGGTGTTTGTAATATTGGATTGCTTATCAGAAAAGCATTCAAACAGACTTCACATAATTTCAGAATGAATTTATTTACTTGCAGTTCTGGTAAACATGTATCAGCTTGAAAATGCTATTTTTGTTTGGCCAAGCTGATCCAGGTTGCATGCACATGGTTACATAGAAATGATGCTTTATACTAGTCTCCCCATTTCCAGAGACAGATTTTACTTATTTTGCTCCCACTGGAATGATTCCAAAGTAAATACCATTCTGTCTGCAATTCTTATTGAAAATGTGATGACTGCTGCTTTGCAAACTATCCCCCTGGAACCCTGTAGGACATCTGGCATTCAGGTGATTTTGTGTGGATACTCATTATTGTAATCTAAATTTAAAATCATCTGGCATTACCACTTTGCTACAAATTTCCCACTTCAGCTGTATCATATAATTATGGAAAATAATTTAAGCTGGAAGGGATCTTTGGAGGTCATGTAAGCCAGCCTACAAACACACACACACAATCAAGAACACAGACATTGTCTCAGGACAACCTGTCTTACTGCTTCACAGCTTTAAAAAAAGGTTAAGCTTCACAAAAAGCTGGGTTGTGGGTGTCACATAAACCAGTATTATGTATTTGGAGACAGGTAATACATAAGAAGTTTGGTAATAAGAAGTCCTACTAAAGTTAGCTCCTTTTTTTTAATAACCTATTTAATTTCTTCATGTCTGAACCTGTCTATAATTCACCATTAAAGAAAAAAGCCTTATGTAAATAGTGTTGGTAAACACTGATACTCCTCAAAGAGGATACAGTGATTTTTCACCTGTGTATATAAATATAGAATCATGGAATATGTTGAGTTGGAAGAGAGCCATCAGGATCATGAAGTTCAACTCCTGGCCCTGCACAGGATACCCCAAGATTTACTCCATGTGCCTGAGGTTATCCAAATGCTTCTTGAATTCAGAGAGGCTTGGTGTTGTGACCACTTTCCTGGGGAAAGTGCCCAACACCCTCTGGGTGTAAAAACTTTGCCTGACATCCAACCTAAATGTCCCCCCACTCAGCTTCACACCATTTCCTTAAGTCTGTCTCCAGTCATGAGAGTGACAAGATCAGTACTTGCCCCTCTGCATCCCCTCATGAGAATGTTGAAAACAAAAATGAGGTCTCCCCTCAGTCTCCCCTCCTCCAGGCTGAACAGACCAAGTGACCTCAGTCACTCCTCACACGGCTTCTCTTCCAGACCCTTCACCATCTTCATTGCCCTCCTCTGGACGCTCTCTAACAGTTTAATGTCTTTCTTGTTGCGGCACCCAAAACTGCCCCCAGCACTTGAGGTGAAGCCACCCCAGTGCACAGTAGAGCGGTACAATCCCCTCCCTTGCCCAGCCCTCATGCCTCCCAGGACACGGATGTCCCTCCTGTCTGCAGGGCACAGCTGACTCATGTTCAACTTGCCATGGACCAGGATCCCCAGGTCCCTTTCTACGGTGTTGCTTCCCAGCCTCTCATTTCCCAGTTTATACACACACAGCCAGGGTTGCCCTGTCCCACATGCAGAATCTGGCACTTGTTACTCATCATATGGTTGGTGATTGCCCATTTCTCTAAGTTGTTGAGGTTTCTCTTGATCTCAAGGGAGGTGACAGCTCCTCCCAATTTAGTGTTGTTGGCAAACTTACATGGTATTTCTTCAAGTCCTCCATCCAAGTCATTAGTGAAACGACTTTTTTACAGTAACTACTAAAGAGTAAATTAGAGCTTATAATAAATTGAATTATACACACAAGGGTAGAAGAAATATATATTTGGGGAAAGAAAATACAATAAGAAAAGGCTTGCATGTCCATTTAAATAATGCGCTGTCTTAGTTTTCTTGTGGTTGCCACTTCCTTCTATGCAACAAATATGGGTCTAGTAAAACACTCTGATATTTGGCTACCAGAAATGTTTCTTTCAAATACATCACAGAAAAAACTACTGAAGGAGAACAAGAACTATCTGAATGAAGGAAGACAAGATAGCTTGCTTACATTCTTTTCAGCTGCCTCTAATGGTTTTAGTTAAGCCACTTTAGACTTAATTAAAGTTAAATTAGTTCTATTTATCAGACTGAATGGAAGTGCTTAATAGTGATGTTTGGCTATACTGTACTATAAAAAAGGAGTTTTATCAATCCCAAATAAGCATGAAGACTGAGGCTATGGATGCTAAATGCATTTTTTTGGCATTGCATGATTTTGCTGGTTTGCAAATCACTGTAGGAACCCAAATTCCATGTAAATAAGATTCTGTATGCCACAGCTTCTACCTCTTCTACCGTCAGACAAGGGATAAGCATCTCCCAAAAGTCATATCTTTCTGAAGAAAAGCACAAAGAAAGTATAATCATTGAAGAAAAACTCTTTTACCATTTCAATTATAAAGTGATGCAAAAAATTCAGCATGTATTTGACTAAGAAAGGTTTCATATATTTTCTCCTGACCTGGTAACCTGGGATCTATCTACATCATTCTGCCTACAATATAAGACAGGGCTCTTGTTGGTAAACCCAAAATTGGATTAAATATTAGACCTATTTGTTCTAAAATATCTTTGATTAGAGGAAAACACATTGAAGAAGCCCGAGACATCTACCATTTCAATAACGTGGTTTGAAATCTGAACTCAGAAGTACTTGTGTTGTGATGCGTCCTCCCCTCCCCGACCCCACCCCCTTGATCCCTCCTGACTGGATATGAGTCAGGACCGCCTCCCATCCCCAGAGATAAAAACTCCAGCAAGATCTGGAACGGGTCTCTTTGGTTCCGGTCCCGAATGGAACTCACTTCCTCCCCAGTCTTTCCTCCCGCCTTAGTCTCCCCATCCCTCCCCTGTTTTCCACAATAAAAACACCATGGAGACCTGGAACGAAACAGCTGCCTTTCTAAACTTGCGATGCTTCTGCCAGGACCAAGTCTGACCAGTCTCACAGCTCGTGGCCAAGGAGAGACCATCCTGCGTGTTCCAGTTCTGGGGCAGCCCTCCCCCCCACAGTGGGGGAGCACTGCCCGAATATTCTGCACTGCTGCATACTTGTATCAGTAAAAGATAAAATACAGCATGACAGCAGACTGAATAGCAAGAGGGGTGCACACACAGCCTTTGCTGACAGAGTATGTGTAAAGTTCAAATGCATTTTAGGTGTGTGTAAACCTTTGATCAGCAAGCTCATCCCATCAAAGGACAACAGGATTTCTCCTGGGATTCACTGTCTTCTAAAGTGACATAGGCACTGCACGTAAACCATGCTCAAGCTGAGCATACTCAGATGTTACTACGGTCTTTTAGGCTAAAATTCTTCCACAATTTTGACACCCAGTTTGACAGAGATTTTAAGCAAACAAATACCAAACAAAGCTAAGTTGCAAGCCAAGGAGCCTTAAATATTTTGATTCTTAAGACCAGAGCTTCATCTACACATAATACAATGCATCCATATGTTAAAACAAAAAATGTGGAGAAATAGAAGATAGATTAATAAACTATAAAGGACAAAGTTTTGACCAAATGACAGTATCTTGGCAATCAACCTAAAACAGGAACCCAACTGTTAAAGTCTTCTGAGAAATTCCTTAGCTCTCAATGTAATTTTAAAGACATCACAAATCATATTGCACTTTATTCACTGTGAGTAGGAACAAATGAATATCACCATTAGACCTGTTTCCCAAGCAGACAAATGTGCAAATACTTCTGATGAGATCACTGTATGTATGTAAATTTAAAATCCATTTTACTTTAATTGTCAAGCACATGACTTTGAAACTCACTTTTTGCAAACTGTCATGCCAATAGAGCTGAATCACAAAAATGTAGATTGAAAGTGAACAAAAAGGGATCACAGAGAAAAATTCTTAATTTAAAAATATGAATGACCATCCAACTCTGCTGCTACAAAAAAATTCAGTCATCTGTGTTCTCTTCAAAGTCATGCCCTTAAAGGGAAACTTGAGAAATTTCCAGTTGGCTATTCATTGTTCCCAAAAATGGTGCTGTATTATATACATTGTAAAATGTATACATTAATGCAGCTAGTTTATAACTCCATCAGGTGTAACACTCTTAGCACCATTCTTCTAATGCATAAGACACAGTTTACTTCTTCCTTACACTTTTCATCAGTAGTTTATATTCCTCAAGCACCTTTTAAACTTGATATCGCACTACACCTGTGAAAATCCATAATAAACTTTACTGTGTCATTGCAATTGATATGCAGGCATACTGCATATAGCCAGCACTAAATTACTGCAGCAAAGGATTTTCTCAGGCAATCTGTATATTTGTACACCAGACATATTTAGAACCCAAGTTTTATCTATCCAAGGGTATAGGCTCTAGACTATAGTATACACAATTATATACCTATTTGGTATGTAGAAACATGAAACACAGATTTCGGGATATAGACAGAGTGCTTTACTCTAACTATTCATGAATGTAATGCACACACATCCAGAAATTAATACGCAAATCCTAGCTCTCTCGATGCTGTTGACAGAATTCTTATTGACACCCCCAAGGCCTTGTTTTCACCTGTGACTACTGACCAGCAGACAATGTTTCTGTTAGTTCAAATTATGAAAATACCGAGGAAACACCTAATTCTTAAACAACTTATTAAGGAGTCTATGTCTTCTTTCTGACTGCAAATTTGAAAAGTTCTCTTTTTATAGCTGAGTTCAAAATCTCTGGGGCCTAGGCATATTTAGAACTCCGCATTCCTTTGGTTCCTAGTAAATAAAAATGTACCCATTTAGATGCTCATCAATATTCAGAATAACTTTAAAAGGTAGCCAACTTCTAATAGGTCCCAAAGAGCAAGTAGTAACCCAGATGGTCATTTCTGAGTCCTACTGTTTTACGTGTGTTATCCCACTGGTAGTAGAGTAAGAGTAACTAATGCATGCATAAACCATATCACATTTGCACGAGATATTCCCGTAGAGATGTACTCTGCTTCTTTGATCATTAAGTATGCAGCCACACACAAAAAAAATCCTGATATAATTCACAGAAACATTTAAAGCCTGATTCGAATACATACTACAGTTCTGACTTTTTGCTCTTTCATTTCCATAGAACAAGGAGTGGCCCTGAGCTTAAACCCCTGATTTCAGCTCCAGGTTACAAACTTTCTACACTTTGGGAACATTCAGGAGATATTGACTTCTTTCTAATTCTGAGTAATATTGCTTTTAGGGCAATATATGTTTTCCTGTCCCTGAAACATTAGTTCTTGTGTCCCCCATTACTTTCAGCTGTGATGCCTCTGGTTTTGTACTCTTTATAGTGCCAGTCTTGATCCAAAATTGACAGTTGACTGAAGTCAAGTTTAAATGACAACATACCTCATTCACATTCAGAGCGAAATTTTTTGATGGTTGTTCCATTTGTATTACAGTATTACTTCAGTTCTTCATTTTCAATAACTCTTCACTGATCCTCGACCCACAGAACTCTTAAAGAGATGACAATTTTCATTTTCACTTTTGCAAATATTCCTGAGAGAGTGCAAACATTTAAAGATCATTACTGAACATTTACCTAATCCAATTACATTTCCAGACCAGTGGGGGTTAATCTGTCTTTCTGCTGGATTTTTTGTTTTGTTGGTTTAGCTTTTTAAAGGATGTGCAACTCATTCCTCCACATATGCTGTACTAGAAATAGAAGCTAGAAATAAGCCAAAAGACCCTATAACTGACAGAGCTATATCTCCACTTAATATTACAGACACCTGCAAAAAATGTCCTGGAACTTACAAATATCCAGGTAAATGTTATGCCTCCCTTTCTATCCCTCTATTATTTGAATTAACACCAAACATTAAGATGATATTACCTATGTTCATGAGAAGAAGAAGTTGCATGAACACAAAACAAACATAAAAAAAAAAAAGCAAGCAAACAAAACCTTGACTTAGTAGTGTATTTTTGATTCTCATGTCATTGAACATAACATTCAAATAACAACGCTATTCAGCCATCAAGTAAAATTTGGCTTCCTTACCTTCATCCCTCTCCATATCAGCGAGATAATTCAAAGTCCAGCGTTGAATCAAAGCAGGCTCTGGCTTTAATGGTCCACCAATCCTAAAAATATTTGATGCCTTTTGCATAGATAAAGAGATTACTTTAGCTTCAGCTGAAGTGCCATTCCACAGAGTTTGGTCAGTATCTTCCCTCCTTTGCTGTTTGAGTTCTCCTTGCTTCTTCATTACCAGCCTTCATCAAGAGGTCAGCATGTGCCTCAAAATCCCTTTGGAATTATACACATTCCCCTTCCAGCAGATTCCCAAAGACCCAGGATCCACTGTTTCTCTCTATTCCAGTACACATCAAATAATTTTATTACTTTTCCTCTCTCCATATGAAGAATCAGCAAGTTTCACACAACATTTAATCAGAAGCAAATGTTACTGAGAATTGTTTTTTATAGTCAATATTTTACTTTTTGGGGGGGGGTTTGATCTTCATGCAGCTATTGTAAATATTCAGTAAAACCTCGTCTAGAGCATGTCTCTGGGAGAGATACCACTACTTACTTTCACCTCCGTCTAAATGAATTCTCCACTTAGGGACATTTCCATTTTCCTTGCGTCATTACGAGACAATTGTACATATGATGACAGATGCACTGTCTCTAACTTAGACAGAAAGCAGCTTTGATCAGCATTCCAAATACATCTAACTGTTGGATAGACAGAACTCCAAATTTTGTTTATTTGCTGCTCCACTTAGGGTTAGGCTTGAGAAAACCACAAAGCCTAGACCTCCAGGGACATTGCAACTACAAAAGGCATGCAAAGTGGAGCACTTCACATCATCTCATTACATTTGATTACAATCACTTTATTTCAGACTTTCCTTTTATTTCTTTCTATTGAATTTCATTTCATTGTAAGTCCACCCATCAGTTTGTTTCACTTTGTTCTCTGAGGTTTTATTTCCTTTCATGAAATGAAATTCTTCATTTGAACATTTGAGTCCTTCAGTTGAACTCCATGACCTTCAAGATCTTTTCCAACTTAAAAAATGTATGATTCTTAGAACACTCACCTCACTGCTGGCATTCACCTTAAATAAAATCCAAACTTTACTTAAAATGGAGGAGAATTCAGACTAAACTAGAAAGCATATGACATGAAAATCGAGGCAGCTATTTTTTAACGAAATAAGTATTCTATATCACAAAATCAATTTTAATTGAATAGTTATGCTTCAGCTGTTCTCAAAACACTGAGTCTAAAATGTTAAGTAATATCAGAAATAGAGGCAAAACTTTGTTATAGATAAATGGACAATAATATTTATGATATTATCTGTTTCTCTTATCTATATTAAATTCCTACACATACTTTCATAGTTGAAATTCTGGTTTATTACTTCTCACCTATTTCAATATTGAGTTTATTTTAATGCAGATTTATCTCTCAAGTCCTTTTGCTGCTATAGGCACTCACTTAGCTCAAAATACTTACACTAGGTAACCATAACTTTTACATAAATGTCTCTAGTAGCTGTTGGAGGTGGAAAGGGGAAGATTTTGGCTGAGTTCAAAGATCAGTTTTCATGAGATGACATTACTATGTGTACTGCCATAATGCACTTAAATTAGGCCTAACTTAAAACAGTATTAAATAGAATAACTTAAAGTCTATCTGAAAATGACAAAGTGCAACTGAAAGCAGCTTTTAAATGTCTTTTGTTTTTTTCTTTACATTTCTGTGATTACCAAAAATATATTAGACCTATGATAGCCTTTTCTGAACAGCTTTAAAAGCCCATTAACCTAAAAATCTTACAAACAGATATTTCTGAATAGCTGTTACATTTCTCTAGGACTATAATCAAGCTCAGCTTTCTTCCTTTTGATCAAATTATTAGCAGGTGTTAGTTGCCTCAGGGAAGTACTATTTGTTTCTTAGTAACTCTCTCCTTAAACTGACCATCTATGCAGAAGCATATTTGCTTACAGAATAACAGAATTTCAACCCAGGGCACGGAAATCTGTAGAGAAAAATATTGCAATCACTTTTGAGTAGGGGACAAAAAAAAAAAGAATGTTTTGCAATTTTTAATGTCATTTAAGTTCACAAAATTCCAGGAACGACATAGATTTGGAGCCACATGGCAAAGCATAAAGTTAGAATTCTTCAGTTCAAAACGGTGTTTGTTTCATAAATGTCACCACAATCAGAACCCTGATCAATTTGATTTTAATGCTAAGCTTAAATCAAAACCTCCTCAGACAGCTCAGTCAAATCACTACTTTAGTGCAAAACGTTCAGCAAAGGTCCCTTTTCATACCTTAAAGTTCTCCTTGCAGTGGAGACCATATTATTTTTTTATAACATTCTTATTGGCCAATTTTCGCTCTTCTCACAAACTCAGAATCAGACCCAAGTAAGCAAGTCAACTATCTTGATTGACTCAACTTCTTCAGCACTGAAATAGGCAATATGAATATGTCTACCTACTGAGGATGCCTGCACGCTGGCATACATCATCTCTGCTTCCAAAGGAATCATGAAGAACAGGAAATGCCATTTCTTCAAACAGTGACACTGCATACTCTTCCATTTCCTGCTTCTGCTGGCAAGCAAACAGCTTCAAAACTCCATTGTCAGGAATAACACCATATGCACCCTGAAAAAGATCACAGAATTACAGAATATGCCAAATTGGAAAGCACCCACAAGGATCATCAAGCCCAACTCCTGGCCCAGCACAGAGATCCCCAAGAGTCCCACCATGTGCCCTGAGAGGGTTGTCCAAATGAAAGTGCATTGGCGAGAAGTCCCAAACTAGAAAAAGTAGACTAGTAACAGCAAGGAATTCCTTTTCTTTTTGCCCCAGCGTATTGCCAATTTCAAAAACTTATGGCCAGATAATGTTGCCATAAGTATTTCCCCAGTTTAGCAAGGTGAAAGTCCCATTAGTAAGATACAGAACGACCTAGATATTGGGCAACTTGATTATGGTGCAAGACTGTAAGTCACAATTCCTGTCAAAGTAGAAGAGGACATAAGGCATCTGCTAACCAATCTAGGCTGATATGGCACAGTGTATAAATCCTTTCATAACTGCAGCTGTCCCGGGAAATAATCATCCCAGTAGAAGGAACAGTCACTGTTGAGCCCTCAGAAGAGTTTATACATTACAAAACACCATATCTGTAACGTTTCTGCTGGAGCACAAAACTACCCACACTACTATGTAAGCTCTCTACCCAATTAGTCCCTGCACAAATTCAGCATGTGACAACATTTTAGAACACTTCATAATCACGTATAAAACTCCATGCAATGTACTACTATGAAGCTTCATCCCCAAAGTTACTCAAGTTTTTCAACATTCTACAAAACATTATTTGGCATATTATGCAGGCAGAGGTATACACGTGAAGGGAAAATGTAACAGCATATTGTACCATCAAATATAGAGCATAATAAACTTTGTCAGCAACAATCATAGATGATCTCAGCAGCTACACAGTTTTACAGCTCCATAAGCTTAAAATTAATTAATTTTTTCCCATAAAGCATATTTGGAATTCACAACAATCCATGTTATTTCTGCTATTATCTAAATGTAAAGAGATACAAGATGTAACACTAGTTATGCCACCACAAGCTGTGTTTGATAAATCACCAATTTTCCTAGACAAAACAAAAAAATGCACAAAGATACACAGAGCTGCAAATACAGCGAAATTTCAATAAAAGGACAGATTTGATTACATCCTTCAGTGAAAACATCTGGTGACATAAATCTGATTACAAATTTGATTTTCCTAAAGCAATACTTGCCCTAATATGTGAATCTTCCATGGAGCCATATAGGGGCCTTTACAGGGGAAGTAACCTACTAGTATCACCAAGCGCTGTTCAGTCTCCCACTAACCTACTTCAATCAACAGAACCACTCAAAGTGGTGGCTGATTAAACTGCTTTTGATGGTACCACGGGTTTATTCAAAAATAACTGCAGTTAATGACATTACATAAGCAAAGCATGTGACATATATGTATTTATATATATATTTTATATATATATATACACACAGCAATCCTTCATCTTTTACCTGCACCATGTAATCTCTATAACAGGCTGTTCAACAGGCACCCAGTTCTGTGTGGATCTGTATGCAGTGCTGCCCTCTAACTATTCCTCCTCCACATCCCCTCAGTCTCCTGCCTCTTCAAGATCCCTTCCAACCCAAACCATTCTGTAATTCTGTGAAACACATTGAATCTACACACAAGGAATTCTATGAACCTAGGTAAAATATGCTGATTTAGTGGCAAAAAACTTATAAAATTAAAGTGAAAAATGGAGCTTAATGTTAACTGGAGTGGCAAGAGTAATTCCATAATAAAATGAAAGCCCATCAAATGAAGATATTATCTTCTGTGTAATTGTGTGTCTGAGCTGTATGATCATGGTTCCTAACAAATGTGATTATCAGCTGCCAGAATGATAAGCATTTGGCCAATTCTGCATCAGTCCACTAAGCACAAGTGCTAGAAGTAGCAAAATTAAGAAGATGCAATAAAATGAAATGGACTTAACAGAATAAATGGTTACCAGAATTACTGAACCTATTACTCAACATACAAAATACTACCACAGAGTAGTCTGCAGTGCATTATCTTCTTTTAGCTACAATTCTTTCTTCATATTAAAAAATATTCTGAACTAGCAACATAATGTCACACTTCAGGCTAGAATTTTTATCTCTAACCACAGTGACTACCTGTGATCAAGGCTGCCAAATATAAATATTTATAGGACAAAGCAAAATGTAATCTTTCTACCTTGTAATTTGTACAAGGTACAAAACAGGGGAAAAAAAACAAAAACAAAACAAAACAAAAAAAACCCCAAGAAATTTGAATGCACTTAGAACTATAAAGAAGGCTGAATACTTTTACACTCTTTTGGTACATTTCCAGGATGAAGCAATCTCTGCCAGTATTTCAGAAAATAAACTGGTCAGGCTTATTTTTAAAGTCTCCTTTTTATACACGTACACCAGTGGTTTAGAGACAGTTACAGACTTCATGAAGGTCCAAGATGTAGTTCTCCACTACCATGGTTTCAACTTTTTTTTTCTTTTTTCAATTTAGCTCAAGGAAGTAAACAAGAAAATGTTTATCAGTATCAAGATCAAAACTCCAGACTCTCCCAGAAGCAGCAGTCTCTTCCAGGCCCACCATCATCTCATCAGATACCTTGATTTTTAACATATTTCAGATAAAGCCTTTCAGAATGACACACCTTTCTTTTCTGCTGACAGTTACTGTCCAGAATTGCCAATAATCTATTCACAGAGAGTAAACTATGTTAAGTTTGAAACAACCCCTTGTTTTCAGGTCTCCATTAACTTCTGAATTGTTGTTTTGGCACACTGAAATCCCCTCTGTGTTAAATAGAAGCAGTAGTGCTTTACTTAAACCTTTTTTACCCAATTTTTATGCCTAAGAGCATGACTTGTTTTATTTAGAGGTTTCTGCATTCCCCACTGTTTAACAAGCACCTAGAATTGACTAATACGCTCACCTTCTCATTTATTTCTGCTGTGTGAACTAAACAAAATACTGCAGGTTATTTTCTCTAAATTATCACCTGGATTTTTTAACTCAGGGAGAGAAACAATCAACTGATTCTAAGCATACACTAAGAGTTTTCTTTATGCCCCAAAAGCCACCTGTGAAATTGATGGCTGGGTCTGGAAGAAAAATATACGAGGGCCAGGAAAGGTATTTGATGCACTAAACTATATTAATGCTAGTACAATTAGGAATTTAATTCTGCCTTTAACATCCAAAAGTCAGGAAATACAAAGTTATGGTTCCTGTAAGTGTCATAACTCATGTTCTTGCATACATGCTTTATTTTGTATCAAACCCTGTTAAATTTCTAGGAACTATGTGGTTAAGTTATAGCTGTTTTTCAAGTATTAATTTGAAATTCTTGACCTGAGAACATGAAGGCATAAAAGAAACATCAGCAGCATGTTACATATCTACAAGCCTATCTCATCTCTGCAAACAAGCAAATTATATGTAAAACTTGGTAGGTTTTGCTGGAGCTTTACTATACTGTGAATGCCATCATACCTAACTAGCAGAATATTAAGCAAGCATCAGCACTCCACATAATCAAGAGCTACTGTGGTTTGAAGTGCATCAACTGGACAGGAGTTACTCAGTACTCAAGGTAGAGAAGGTTGAGTTCTCAAATTTCTACATGTTAATATGTCATAAAAACTAAAGGATTGCAGATATCCACTTCAGGGAAAAGGAGTGGTGAAAAACTATTCAACCTTCTTTGACACTGAGGATCAAAGAAGTGGATAGAGAAGGAGCTAATCTGAAAAACTAAATCATTACATTTGTTATTCCACACATACCTGCAACGTGACCCAGGAGAGAGCAACTTTCAAGCCTATTAAGCTCATGAAGTTGCATGTGACTTTTTAAGCAGAAAATTACTGCATTTTACAGTATTCAGTAAATGTTCACTTTCTTGAAATTTGAATAAATATAACTGTTCAGGAAACTCAGGATACAGACTAAACTTTTAGTCATGGACAAATAATATCTAATGAAGTTATGCAAAACCATTTTTTATTTTCTCCATCTAATTGTTGTTTTCCGGATGACATTACCTTATGTTAACATCCTTCACAAGTGATTGACTTGAGTAGTTTCTTTTTAAATGTGTTTGCTACCTCTCAAGTATCATAATTCTCTAAGCTTAAAGTCATTCACAGGAAAGACTTATATTGTTTCTAACGTACTTTAAGCACATCCTGATATAAGTAGAGTATGGAAAAAGAGTGTAACACTAATCTCACATTAAAGCATCCATAGGCACAGGCATTTCAAATAACTGTCATACTACATCACAGAAAGAGATATTACAAATCACAGGACTTCTTGCTACATTTAACCCATTTCTCAAAGTACTCCTTTTAGCACTGTTGTCTCTTTTTTTATCAGTCATTCTGCAACAGCAGTTGGTAATGCCCCACACTTAAACCATGTGGCATAAACTGCTGATTTTACACTTTTTGGCAGGAGACAACTCTCACATGAGAAGGATATCTCCAGATTCCAGAATATTGGCACCATAATAAAAATTATTCCTCTCAAAACCTTCTCTCCCTTAGAAAGATATGGTATCCTCAGAGTTGCCAGGCCATTTGGCATTTTTATTACTCACCAGCTGAAGTGGATCAGCTACAGAAGAACCTGATTTTCCTTTGGGGTTTTCAGCAGTGACTTTCAAGCCCTCCTTGTCAAAACACAGAGAAACTTGGAAAACAGAACTCTTCAAATTTCAATAACAATGCAAATTTAACACACTTAATAATTACACTCCATAATTTTAGTGTTTGAATTGTGAGGTTGGAGCTCCTCAGTTGGCAATGTTATAAAATGCTAACACTTACCCCTGCATATGTCAACACTCAGAGAAGCATAAGATTTATTTAAAATAGCACTGGTTGCCAGCCATCTCCAAAAAGAGATTTGACAGACCTGTCCCTGGTATACAGATGTCATTTGCTATAAAGCAAGCAATTTACTCTTTAGCTAACCCCTCAGAAAAACCTTCAGTACCAAAACAGCCTCTAGAATCAAATGCATGTTTTGCCTGTCTGCAATGACCAGAATGCTTTGAGCACCTTCAGCTTGTGTGCTGTGCTCTCTAGCAACTCTTAGCAGACTGGTACACAAAGCAGCTAGATCCTGGGCCTTAATGACCTTCAGATGGCTTTACCAACACCCAAACTCTTGAATTTGGCCTGGCTGCAAAGATGAGCACTTGCCCCTGATAAGCACAAAAAGAGGAGAAAAGTACTTCAGCCTGTACTATGTGCTTAATAACTAACTTTCCCATTTCCATATCCACCTTAGCAAAGTAAAGAGAAAGGAACCCTTTTGAATGTTCCTTGCAAGCTGTTTAATTTTTTTTATTATTATTTAGTCATCTAATTACAACTCTTTTTTCAGCCTTGTCTGTGAACTTACAAGCATTCTCCATTTCTCTGTCCACATATGGTGTGTTCCCTGCCTTACTGTACTGGAGCTCCCTTGAGAGCAAAGCCTCCAAGCATTGCTACAATGCATTCAGCAACAAACCCAGCAGGATACTAATAGGCTGTCTTCATTAACCTTTGCTGATTGAACTGTGCTCTTGTATTTGCACTCCACACATTTGTGATGTCTCAAAGATTCATAATGGGAATTTTAATGGCAAAAGAGCCTGTACACTAAATTGCTCATGCACCGAAAAGGAAGCATGGCTGTAAGAAACAGTAGAGTTTTTTATTTTTCTCTCGTCAAAGCAGTGTCAGCACTTGAAAGGGCAAACAGAACACAGGAATGGATCAATAGAGGAACAGCACAGATGATAATTAATGCGGAGAAATGGCTATTTAGGCACAGTAACAGAAGCTGCATTCACTAGGTATCCAAAATAAAAGGCAAAATGTTCTGAGAGAAAGCCATCAGATGGCGTCAGTAGCAGCTGATGAGGTACGGAGAGTCCAGTGTGACATATGCCTTTCTCAAAACACTGCTGTCATCCCTCACAACACACCATGCAAACAAGTGAGAAAGTTGTTACCAACAGAGAAAACTTGAGGTTAAATACCTTGCCTTTAAGCAACTTGTGTAATTTAAACTCCATACCAGATTTTTTAAATTACTGCATTCATAAAAGTCGACTAGATGAAATTCAAAATAATTTTTAAGCCATGCGAAGAAGGACGATCAGGGCAACTAAGAATTTTATATATTTTTATACAAAAACATAAAAGTCTCCTTTTGACTTTCTTAAGCAAATATCCCATACAAATTAGTCTCTTAGTGTCTTACCTTCTCAGTGTGATAATGAAAGCCTGTAGGTTATTAAATTAATTAATAGCATTTGATTAGTTTGATACAAAGGAAAGAAAAACAAGAGTTACAATACAGTTCAAAGACATGGTAAACCATAAGTAGAGAGTAACAGGTCAATGACAAACAAATTTAAGATAGCTATATTAATAAAAAGGAAGATATTTTCAAAGCCATCAAAGATATGTTCTGTAGGTCAAACACCATGATGATGCATTATTAGAATAAACCTATATTTTAAAAAAAAAAAAAAAGAGAACAGCAGAACAAATTTTGATATTCCCTCTTTTTATTAGGCATTGGGTAACTTTCTAGCTGCTATTTCATGGAAACTCAATAGCTGCTCTTAGCTGGATGCAGCACCTTTGCCCCAGACCATGAGGAAAATTAAACCACAGCTCTCCTTTAGTTTAATCAAAGTCTGCAGAAGCCTAACTGTAATGTGCAAGAGAGGGAGAAAAGCTATAAGCACATAAAGTCTGCAAAACCTAGGGGATAGAGACAGAATTCAAGCTTCAATAAATATTTCCTATTTCAGCTTTGTTGAAACAAAGCAATCCACATTAGCAATTCACGTCATGTTCCGGCACTGATTGCCACACCTTGTGAAACTGCAACATATCTTCGTAAGTACTCTTCAAAGCAAGGGAAAACCTTCATAGCTCATCAATAAACATGAAAGAGTAGCCTTACAGAAATTTAGCGAAGACATGTTCAATAATTTCAGTGGAATCAAGCAAATCTTCTTATTACCCTTTGAGAACAAACTGACATAAGAGGAAAAACCTCCCAAAGGGCCAAATGTTTTAAAGGCATTGCTCTACACCACGGTGTGGAATACAAAAATACTAAAAAATGGAAGTCTTTTTGTGGCTGTTTCTATAATTTTTGTACATTATATGAATAGTTAATATTATTTTCATTAAAACTGTACTGTTGAGGAGGAAGGACCATACTTTCTGCTAATTACAGTTCTTCATAGAGTAAAAAGATTACAATAATTTGTAGCCAGTGATCTGGAATGCTGTTTCTCTTTCATTTCAAAACTCAGACAGGAATATTTAAGATCTAAATTACTTCTTGGTAGATACTTTGTGCTTATTACCACCCCCCCCACACACACACACCTCCACCCAATGCTGTTAAAATTGATTCATTAATGTTTAATCTAAAAACAATTAATGTAGGATGTGAAAGGTTAAGCTTGAAATAAGGTGTGACACAAAGGGGATGGCAGGCACCCTGATGAGAAGCAGACTGGCTCTGATCTTTTGCAGGCCAAGTAAAGATGCTGTTGTTCTGCTATGGATGAAGAGGCTCATTATCCCAAAGATAATTGCCCAGATGCCACACCAGTGAGGTCACACGAAACACGGCTGTGATTGCTGAACCAGCAGTGGAACTAATTAACAATTAAGGCTGCAGACAGCCATTTTGTATATACCTCCACTTAGATGCATAGCCTTCCCATCCCATCAATGTAAAGCATTAGGTCACCCTCTTTTTGCTGCTGAATGAAAACATCATCCCACCTGTCAGAAGAATAAACACTTCAGTGTTACTTTTACAGCATTAAAATTCATCCTTTCAGTCATCTTGTACATATTAAGGGACATCAATAATTTTTATTCCCATATCAACTAATTATTTAGTATCTCTTTTGTTTAATACAGGAAAAAGTTGTATCACGAATTAAGAATAAACCTGAAGTTCTAAAACGGGCTAATTCACACTCAGAGGAAGCAACATTTTAACTTTCCATCATTACTATTTTTTCTGCTGTCTCTCATTCTGGATTACATTCCTTACTTAATAAGGTGAAAGAATGAATTGAGACCTTTTGTATCTGGTGCTTTCAGAGACCAATCTATTTTTTAGCCACACGTACTTTACAGGGGTATTTTAGTCAATAATGCAGCAGTAAATTCTACACTTGCAAACTTATGGGCCTCTGCAGATTCTCCCTTGACTTTAATGGGTATTTGAACATGAGTGCACACAGCCATCCAAGTGGAGTTCACTGAAGCAACAGGATTTTCCATGACGGCAGTAGGCAGGCCAGATAGGTAGTTTTTAAATAGTCTTTTCCAGATGCTTTAATTTCTTACTGCTTCTTCGACTGACAACTGTTGTGTCCTTAATGCCTTGAAAAGCAGCAATTGAAACTTGATAATTCTGCATTTCTATAACAAAACTGAGAGAAGTTTCATCTTTTTGCCCTTGGGAATTCAAATCAAGTTTGGTATATCTTTATAGCTAAGAAATAAGTAATATCTTTTAAAAAATTCGGGTTACCTTGGAAAAAAGAGTACGTTTTCCCTTTCAAAGTTGGTTACATTTAATCAGAACAATCAGAATAATTTTCTTAGAGAAAGGGAATTATTCTGGGGATTTTTGCCTTTTTTCACATAGGGGAAAAAATTTGCTTTTAAGCTGCTGTGAGACAGTACCTGTCCTATTTTTTTGTTTCCTCATTTCACTCACTTAACCAAAAAATACAGCTGTCTCAATCCCGAACTCAATCCCGATTCAGATTTATTCTCTGAATCATTTCATCACTACAGGATCTCTTCCCCAAGACTGATGCCATTCCCACACAAGGAACATGAATCCCAGAATGAGTTACATTGGAAGGAATCACAGTGAGTCATCTGGTCCAACCTCCCTGCTCAAGCAGGGTCATCCCAGAGCACATGGCACAGGGTTGTGTCCAGATAGTTCTTGAATATCTCCAGTGAGGGAGACTCCACAACATCTCTGGGCAACCTGTTCCCGTTCTCGATCACCTGCACAGTAAAGAAGCTCTTCCTCATGTTCAGGTGGAACTTCCTGTGCATCAGTTTCTGCCCATTGCCTCTTGTCCTATTGCTCAGCACCACTGAGCAGAGCCTGGATTCATCCTCATGGCACCTTCCCTTCAGAAACTGACAGACATTGATGAGGTTCCCTCTCAGTTGTCTTTTTTTATTGCTGAACAGGCCCAGCTCCCTCAGCCTTTACTCATAAGAGAGACATTCCAGTCCCTTAATCATCTCTGCAGGCTCCACTGAACCTGTTCCAACAGCTCCATGTCTCTCTTGTCCTGAGGAGCTCAGAACTGGACACAGCACTCCAGATCTGCCTCACCAGGGCTGAGCAGAGGGACAGGATCACCTCCCTTGACCTGGTTGCAATGCTTTTCCTAATGTATCCAGGACACCATCAGCCTTTCTGGCTACAAGGACACTGCTGGCTCAGGGACAGCTTGCTGTGCATCAGGACCCCCAGGTCCTTCTTCACAGAGCTGCTTTCCAGCAGGTCAGACGTCAGCCTGTACTGGTGCACGAGGTTATTCCTCCCCAGGGGCAGGACCCTGCATTTGCTTTTGTTGGTTGCAGTTGGTTCTTCTCTGCCCATCTCTCCAACATGCTGAGATTCTTCTGAATGACATCAGCTGTAGAGAGGCTCACTTTCAGCTAACATTATCTGTGCTCTGCTTTATTCTTGCCTGCCACTTGGAATTTTTGCCATTCTCTGCAGCTTTTGAAATCCTTCTTTCTTTTCAGAACGCTCCCTTCCACAGAGGCTCATGTAATATTGCTCTTAACCAATAATGTTAGAGTAAGTTCAGTTTTTGTTTTGGGTATGTCTTTTCCCCAGTACCTTCTCCCTAAGTCTTTTTGTCAGGTTTGCTTACCATAGATATGTATCACTTGGGCTAAGACTGCCTAGTTTTAAAATTGAGTCATGCATTTAAATATGTATATTATACATACATAAATATATACATGTATTTAAGGGAGTGTCACTTTGGATACCCTTTACAGTGATCTGCCAGGTTTTTCTGACTATATGAAGGTAATCAACATTTTCCACTGTCTGGAAAAAAGTCAAAGGCAAGTAGAATAAATGGTTAGTGACAGCAAAGCAAAAATATAAATAAATCCAAGAATGAACCTCTGGGAACTTATAACAGCTGTCACAGAATAGCTGTAAATGGGTAAAACCTACATGGGAAAGAAGATGCAGTGATAATATTTGTAGGGTCGGCAAGAGGACTCTGTACAACATAAATCTAGTCCGAGAAAACTTCCAAAGATTACAAATAGCTATTTTGAATACATGGTAGGTAGTGGGGAATCTTTTGGGTATCTAAACTTGGAAATGACAGCTTTCCAACAAACCCCTAACTATAAAATTGCCATTGTCTTCTTTTTCACATATACATGTATTTTTATGCTTTTGCTTTCTCCACAATTCAAAGACTCATTTATTACCAGAGCAAAGCCTGTGAGAAAGGGGGAAAAAAAAAAAAAAAAAAAAGAAAACAAATGCAAGATTCATACAGGCTCTGCTCTAGTTCTGCTCTTGACATCCCCATCTCACTAAAATTATTCTGTATGTCTGAGCTTTAGTGGTTCTGGAGATTTTAACTTGGAATAGATAAAAGGAGAACAAATTCAAGGTCTGTCATAGAGAACACTATACTGACTTCAGATTTTTAAATGCTGATTCAGTGCTTGCTAGTCCAACTTACTAAATAATTTCTAGCAAGAATTTAATCTAGTCATATACTGCTCCAGAGTGCACAGTGTCTGATTCATAAATGTGTGAATCTTTTGAAAAGTCTGCTTTTAAAAAGGTTATTAGCATTTTCTTATGGAAGGACTCAAAATGTTTTAAACATCGAAGCAGCCTGCTGAAAAGAAATCAAATTTGGCTTTAAATATGTAAGTATATTGGCTATGCAAAGCTCTAGGTTTTACATGTTTTCATGTTATTATGTATAACATTACACCTCTATAATCTAATATTCTGCTATGGTGTCATAACACAGGAAAAAAATCAGAGCAAACCGATTACAGATCAACAGGAACACAGGAGCTGAAAAGGCTTTACAGCATATATACATAAGTAATGTATATTGAAAACTGGAAAACACTGGAGTCCTGGCTTTGCTTGAAAATGGGAGCAAACATTTCATACATGTATCAATTCGATGCATAAAGACCCTCCAAAGCAGACACAAATAAGAAGCAAAAGGTGAGATTTTCAAGTTTTAATGTCAATGCGTCTTTAGCAACAGCTAGTTAAAGTGGACTTGCAGAGCAACAAGATGGAACACAACACTGTTTAATGGGAAATTTGGAGTGATCTATATTTTTTTCAGTTACAGAAGTCAAAGTCACAGTGCTGTGGTGCTAGGAGACTAAACACTGACATCTTACTTGATCGACCACGTGCACACTTCGGTAGAACCACTGGAGAGAAACAAAGATGGGGAACAGCAAGCCTATTAAAAGAAAGAAGACAGCACAGCCTTGGAGAAACTGAGCATGAGCCTGATATTCTCTGCTTCCAGTCACCGTTTTTCCTGCAGTGCAGAGAGAGACTTATATTCTTGACAACTTGCCTTTTAGCACTGTGATGAAAGAAGTTTGCTGCTCCTGCAGATGGTGAGAGTAGCATATTTGAAATAATTTAACTTACAATCATTAATAATAACTATAATATACATCCATTTAATAAATTAAGATAAACATTTAATACATTTAATAAAAATAATTCATCCTACTAAGTCTCATAAACCAAGTCCTCAAGTACAAAACATACAACTGCTATCTGTCCCATCTGAAGGTGAACAAGACTATATAAACTACAATGACATTTTTCACCCTCCTCACACTACACTGAGATGCCTGTTTTGAAAACCTACCATAAAGTTGACTTAGTACTAAGTAAATAAAGAGGTGCTCTGTTGTTTCCCAACAGTATTACTATAAATGTGGTGTTTCTGTCCATCATGTTTATTTTACATTTATTCTCTACAGGGTCAAAATGTGATCCAATACATGGTGCCCTGGTTGAAGTACCTTAATGATACTTTAAGTGAATGCTGAAGACAATACTGAAACACACTTTGGTATGTCTGCAGTATAAGAGTCTGTCCTGCTACAATGTTTGCATTACAATTTAGACAGGCATTAGTAAAGACAGTATTACAGTTGGTAGAATATTTACTCACAAAAAGAGCACTTTGAATCACAATATGCAAGAAATTACACTGAATTATACTGGAAACAAACTCTAAGTGATTATCAATATAGCACAGCCATGGGAATGAAAGCCCATTTGTATTCCTGCTTGGCTCATTTTGGACAAGTTGAGCAACTGCATGTTCATATTTATAGATAAAATATACTGCTCAACAGCAGTATATGGTAGCTCACAGAATCTACTAATGAGTATATACATTACTGCATTCATTTTACCATTTTATTGCATGCTTCTTTAAATACTGTTTCTCTTTACTAAAGATGTACAAAATCACAAGAGGTTAGGAAACTATGTTGAACTTAGTAAAAGAGGCTATTCAGATGATAAAGAAAAATATCATGGAAAGGTAGTAGCTAACTTTTTTTTTTTAAAGTAAAAAAAAATTAAAAATTCTACAACTTATAATAGCAAGCATAATGATGAACCACTAGAGCATTCTGGGTCCAAGTCCTAAGGCACCAGTAAGTGCTTACCACAAGCTGCCCCTAAATTGTAGAATGGAGTCATGTGGACGCTCTATGATGGCAAGCATGCATCTCTGGACTACGACCTAGGTTTACTAATTTTTTCCTGTTTTTTTCTAGGGTGAATATACCATATATTTTCTCTAAAATTCACCATTCCTCTCTGTCCTCTCCAGTTCATGCAGCAAACAACCAAGTATCTATCACACTTCTACTCCACCTCTGTCATATGTTGTGGCCTGGCTCTCCACTGTGCTCACACAGATAGCAAGATTTGCTGACTTCTTTACTTGACAGACTCAATTTACACTATTTATTCTTAAAAAATATAAATATCTTTGACTTAAGACAGTAGTGTCTCTAAATGTATCAGAACATCACGGTATTGAAGGGTTCTTATGTAGTACAGAGAAGTAATAGACCAAAACAGAAATACTACAGAGGTGCACTTTTTAGCAACACTACTAAATTGAACAATTTTCTAAGATTTCATTGACACTGTTCATGGGGAAGGGGGGGGGGCAGGGAGGAGAATGCAGAAATTTTGCTCCTCTGTCTCTAAGCTAATTCTGACATCCTGAAACAACTGTGCCAATTTCTTTCCTAGGATACTTGCTTCCCAGTGAAAATTTGATATATTTTTAACTCAACCTGTTTGACAGGTACATGCACTTCAACAGGGTAAAAATACAAGAGGGATGTAAAAGCCAGGAAATGGAAATGAAATACATTTTCATCCTCTGTATAACTGGACCAATACCTTTTTTCTTTTTTTTTTTTAATTTAAAAAGAGAAGGAAACAAAAAAGAACCAACAGAAAACACCAAGTAAACCAAAACAAATCCCTCCCAGTTTTCCTGAACAGTGATAAAAGCAATGAGATCAACAGTGGAGTTTCTGAGAAGCAATCTGGCATTTCAAAGTCCTCCTTCCCTTGGTCTCCACAGGACATCTGTCTTCCTTGCAGCAGAATATTGAAGGATTCACCTTTTTTGAGCTGAGAAGCTTCCAGGTTTTTCCAAAACCACAGCCTGCTTCATTTCTACATAAAACTCATTGTGATAATTGAACCCAAAATAGTTTCTCCTACAATGCCTCAAGGAAAAGAAATTAACTTAGATCCAACCACTGTATTATCCCCGATGTAACTCCAATCACATTCCCTTCACTGGTGTTTGGTTCTCCCACTACCCATAACACTCACTATAATCTTTGAACCATGCTGTGAAAATCCAGGCTCCATGCCTAGTGATAATGCAATCTGATCCAAAGCTGTCCCGCCTCAGATAACGCTCTGCTCTTCTCTGAACTCTTCCTCTTTTCCCCATACTCAGTTCAGGAAGTACAGCGCACTGCCAATCGCACTGATCAGTTCAGAGGGAGGTTTGGAAAGGCTGTACATGGCACTGTGCAAACATTGACTGTTATATCCACAGCCTGGCTGGAAAGAGGAAGAGAAAAGCAATACTAAAGGAAACTAACTCTGTCTGCCCAGCTATGTAAGTGCCTGTTGTCCAGGGTATGCTCTTCTACATGAGTCACATACATTCTGTCCTTTCTTTTTTGCTGCTAGCACTGATTAAAATTCTTTTCCAACTCTTCTTCACCCTTCTTTCGAACAAAAGTCATCTCATAATAACCTCAGTAAATGACACCACCACACTGAAGCTATTTTTTCTTCAGACAAAGCTATTTGCCCATTTCATTCCAAGTAGTTTCACAGTAATGGAAACGCCATTCAGAGATGAATAACTTAATCCTTTCTCTTAACAGCCTTCCCTACCTCTCCCATTTGATTTGGTATCTTTGCCAGCTCAGTATGTGTTTAACAGATACTTCTAGATATAAAGACCTTATTTTCTAAAATATTTGTATAGTGGTTAGGCAAAATTATGCTTTTTTAACTGCTTTCATTTCAAGGATAGTGCTGCAGAGAAGAAGATAATTTAAATCATTACAGCCTGTCAACAAAGATCCGTTCACTTTGACTTTCCAGGTAATTAAGCTTTTTTAATATTTATAATGTAAAGTATATAGAGAAATAAATGCGGTTGACAACATAGACCAATTGCTGATTTTCTAAGCTCTAAAGCAATGAATATAGAGGACAAGAATGAGATAGTTTATTTGAAGAAAGACTATCCAATATAATTGTTTAAAATATAAGTATATTGCAATTTCCTGGACAGCCTCATCTAATTCACATTAAGCTTTTATAAAAAGGCATTACTATTTTGGAATTTCGTCCTTCTGAAAAAGGACAGACTGGTATGATACCTATATCAGTCACATATGTGTCTGCCTTGCGCACATTGTAGAATTTGGAAATCTAATTCAAGGAGAGATGTGCTCCCTTTTGTATCAGACTTCTAACACAACTTTGTTCAACACAAGTAGTCACACAACAATCAGCAGCCTGTTCCAGAAACTCCGAGGTGGACAGTTGGCTTTGTCTTACCTTCTGTGGCAGGACACTCCCCCCTCCCCCTTCTCTCTCTCCCTGATCGCTGGCCGGAGATGGATGGCTCAGATTAAGTTGATTGCTTAATCAAGGGCTTCCTAGTACTGGCGCCTGGAAGTCAAGGTGAGACACTGAGAGAATGTGAAAAATTTTTAAGTGACCACAAATCCACGCTCTTTTCCCTATAAAAACACCACGAAATCTCAGAAAGGTAGAAGCTTTTCTACATGGACATTGGAGCGTGAGAGAAAGTTTTCTTCCCAGGTGTCTGGACGCAGCCGTGTGGTTACTTTTTGCGAGACTGGGTGAGGAAGTCTAATGTATTCCAGCCCCAAAACTGGATTTGGTAAGATCATTGGTTTCCTAAATTGTATTATCCCAGCTAACTTATAGGTACCTTTCTTAACTTGCATTATAGTTCAAGCAAGCATTTCTTAACTTGCATTTTTTAAACTATTTTTATAGTTCAAGCAAGCTTTTACCCCATAATTGCATTTTAGCTATATAGTTTTGCAATTATGCATTCATTGTGTGTCTATGTATGTCAATCTGTTCTATGTTTGTATGTTTGTTATGTTCTGTGTCTAATAAATGGTATTTTTAGACTAATCAGCCAAATATCAAAGATCCTTGCGAACGGGACTAAGTCTTGGGGAGCTAGCTACCTTAAAGCCTGGCAAACTGCAAAAACTCATAAGGCTTCTGTCTCCCGTTCAAGACACCTTCCCATGCAAATGTAATAAGAAATAACTACTAGTTTATGCCATTTGTTTATCTGAATACCAGAAATATACATATACAAGTATGTTAGCTTAAAGGAATGTTTAAGACGTTTTTGTGGACAATTTCATTCTTGAGATCTCCTTGTCATAAGGGCATCATAGTTATCAGGTTATACCTAGGTAATTAATTCCACAAATTAACACTGCTCTGTCTGTTGCCTATTCCTTGGTCAGGCCAGCTAATTCATATCCCCTAGCATTTTTTCCTTCTGGAACCTGCAGAAACTGCTACTTTCGAACATGAAACTTCCTGGGATGACAAGCTCACTCAATCCAATGGCCACATCTCAAGACACTCCTGCTGTTCATAGCCTTTCTTTTTTATTGCAGGTACTTCTAGCCTCATTTTTATGGATTAAGCAACCAGGATCTCAAAAAATATCAAGGTTTGATTTGGTTTGATTTGCCTTCATTGCCTCAATCTACATCTGCAATTCCCTGCTGACCCAGACATTTGTTGTTTTCTTTGATTTTGGTGGGTTTTTTTGGTTTTTTTTTGTTAGGGAGCCATTGTTCCTTTTCAATTTCTATTTTAACGGATATCACAGATGATGTCAAGGTTTGACCCTGGCTAAACGCCAGGCACCTCGACTCTCTCTTGCTACAGAAAAAAACTACCAATAATAAAAAAAAAAAAACACACTAATCTCATGAGTCAAATGAGATAGGACAATGGTTGGTAGGAGGAGGCACAGAAAAAGAAAAA
>VZRM01004119.1:282918-310068 GCA_013397955.1 Grantiella picta | reverse complement strand
TTTCCAGGCATCCACCTGCTCCTCTGGAGTGGGCTGTGGGTGGATTTCTGCACTCCTGTGGACTCCATGGGCTGCAGGGGGACCTCCTGCCCCCATGGCCTTCACCGTGGCTAGCAGAGAGTTTTCAGCTCCAGTGCCAGGAGCACCCCTTCCCCCACCTTCTTCACTGACCTTGGTGTTATCCATGCTGTTCTCCCTCACATATTTCCACCTCCACCTCCTCCTCCTCCAACTACAAAGAAGTGAAAGAAGTGCGTGCCTGCCTTGTTTGGAATTTTTCTTAAATATGTTTTCACAGAGGCATAGCCAGCACCTCCAATTGGCCCAAACTTGGCCAGCAGCATGTCCATCACTTTCAGAACCATCAGAGATTGGCTCTGCGGGATTTGATGTAAAAACTTCCAGAATTTACACTCAGGACACACAGGAGCCATCTTTGTGCCACTCCTCACCCCTCAGACACCTCCCCAGGCCTACCACAACAGCTTCTGAGGGGTCTAAAGTTCTCCTAGATGTTAAAAATATTTTACTGATGTTTTGGGCCAATCAAAACCACCACAGATGATAAACTTCACTGTCCCCATCCTGTAATTTAGCAGAGCTAAGAAGGGATCACAGGCAGAACATACATACTCCTTTAGTAGGCACTCAAGCATTTTGATGTCCTTTTCCACCAAATTATTATCCATGAACTCACAGAGTTTACATGCTGCACCACTACTTCACTGTAACCTCGTAGACTCCTGACTGGTACATTCTCTGACACTACTACAGCTCCCTCCATGAAGGGCCCAATTTTTTGGAAACAACTTGGCAAATTTTAAAAGTTTCCATAATGTCATTCTTTTATTGTAGAAAGGACATAGCATCTATGATAATTCAGTCATATTGTTTTCAGTCTTGAGGGTCCTTCATGCATTCTTTTTAACCTCAGCATTACCAGATTTAGCAGTCACAAATACATTTTCACATAAACGCATTTTTTTCTTTTTTCCTCACTTTTAAACATTTCTGTCACATGTTTCTTTTTATCACAAAGAAGCAGATTCCACTAACCCATTTGTACAGGTATCACTGCCAGAGTACATTAAGTGCTCCAAAACTAGTCACATCTATGACCACTGCCAAACAATCTTGGTGTTTGTTTTAACATAATGCTTGCAGACATGACAGAAAACAAAACACTACTTCACCTGTGTCCTGATTATTTTCCAAAGAGCTCCAACTCCAAATGGCTCTCTACTTGCTCTCATTATTCTCCTCAGATTTTTTTTTGTTTTATCCCTTTATGGTGTATGAGCCAATCACCACTCAGCCACAGATTGGCAGAGGGGATCTATTTCATTCAGTGTCTGTGTTTTAACCTCTCAGCTTTCCCCATCAAGGCCTCTGTGCTTCAAAACTCTATCAAATTGGCTCACAGCGGGATGGCTATGATATAGCTCTGTCACCTCAAGCTGATTCACTAGCACCTGTCCCTTGGTATCACTGGTATTAATGCACTGCTGTACCCAGTAGAAAAATAGAGAATTAGCACTACTTCTGGTGACTTTTGGATCAGTTTAATCAGACTAACCATCTGGGTCATTTGAGCTTTCTTGTCAAACCTGTAATAACTACTGCTTTTGAATCAGGCATTGCAGCCAGCTGCACTGAACCAGAGTTCCATGACTGGCTCATGATTAATTATCTTTAAAATAATTGTCATTTCTGAGTAAATAACAATCAGGATCAGATGTATGAAAATAATTTCCCCTTCCACCCCCAATTACCAGCATTTAAAAAAAATACTGGATGTATTACTGGCATATCTTGGTCAGAACAAAAAGTTGGAACACGTTTTACCATCTATAACAAATGCCACTTGTTTATACAGAGCAAAGCTTTCTCAACCCAAAACTCTGCCTCATTCTTGAAGTAAAGCTACCTCCAGCACACCAATTAGCACAGGGTAATTCATTTTCAGCCAAGTAACATAAGGTTTTCTTACAAAGAGGAGGAGAGCCAGACTGAAAGGCACTTTGAAGATAACACACTTGTCAACATGCAAAGGTTGCAGGCATATATGGACACATCTTCAGTTTACATCTTGCAGAATGTTCCTATTTCATTAAATTAAAACAAAAACAAAAACCAAATCAAAACAGCAACAAAAAAAGCACACAAAAAAACCCACAACAAAAAAAAAAAGAAAAGAAAAAAGAAAAAAAAACCCCACAACACACAAAACCAGGAATATTCACCAGCCTCTAAAGTAGTATCCTATCCCTGCCAGTAGTTGCTTTAAGCTTTACATTAGTAAGTTTGTCCACAAGCCCCTTCCTCCTGGCTCCCGACCACCCTGCTGTGTGTCATGGGGAGGCTGGGCTGGATGGGGTGGCTTGGCAGCGCCCTGGCTCCAGAGGCACCCACACCACAATGTGACCTGTCCATTAGCTTAAGGCAGAGCAGGGATTTGGGTTCTGCTCCCCTCACCACATCAATTAGGAATATAACAAAAAGGGGTTTCATAGAATCATAGGGAGGTTTGGATTTGAAGGGACCTTAGACATCATTTGGTTCCAATCCCCCTGCCATGGGCAGGGACACCTTTCACCACACCAGGTTGCTCAGAGAACCATCCAATCTGGCCTTGAACACCTCCCAGGGATGGGACATCTACAGCTTATCTGGACAACCTGTCCCAGTGCCTCACCACCCTCACAGCAGAGAACTTCCTCCTGCTATCTATTCGAGACCTCCTGTCACTTAACGTGAGCAGTTTCAGAAATTCTAAATATATAACAGTATATATTTTTATCTGTCTGCGTGTATAGTTCGACAGAAGCCGCCCAACAGCAGCACCTCACGGCCAGCGGGGCTGTCACGCCGGAGGCCTTTGAGGGCGGCGGCGGCGGAGGCCGTGCTGAGCTGGGCGCCTTCCCGCAGCAGCCGCCGTTCGTGAGGGCACATCGCCATCTAGCAGCGGCACCCCGCAGCCTGCAGCGCACAGCGACGCCGCCGGCACGGGCCGCGGGATAAAGCCGCCCGAGCACACGTACCGTGCCCCGCTGCGGCCCGCAGGGAGGGCAGGGAGGGCAAGGAGGCAGCGGCCCCTGCGCCTCCCCCCCGGCAAAGCCCGTGCCCGGCCTGGGCAGATCGCGGTGGACCTCGTGGCAGTGCCCTGTTCCTTCGGGTCTCTGCCCAGCACTTGACAGCTCCCAGCCCCTCGCTGCCCCTCCGCCCGCCTCGGGGACTGATGTTTCCCTGCGTGAATTTGTTCCTATACCTCCATGCCCAGGACCCATCTCACGCGGGTGAGATGGTGCCATCTGGCTCCCTTTTTCACCTCAACCCAGCGAACAGGCCCCACTGTTAGGTAATTTGGGTGCTCTCCTGGAAAAATCTCAGTAATTCAAAATTCCGTGGATTACTTTCTTTGTTTTTCCCTTGTGCAGCTCAGAGTGTTACACCCTCCTGCATCGATCTGGTTATCACCACCTCTCCACACACCAGCCAGTCACTCCCTACAGCAAGACGGTGTCAGGATATGGCTGCAGAGCAACACCCATCTCACTCCATCTGCAGGGTGGAAGGGAAGGAGTTTCGGTGTTTGCATCCCGTCTCAAATACATAAATATAGTAGGGGTGGTGTAAACCCACACACTTGAGAAAAAGGGCTGAAGGAATGAGTAGGTACTCAGCAGGTAGCGAAGAGGTTCATTTCAAAGGGTATGTTAAGATGAAATAGTTATTAAACCCTTTTAATCATCCTTTGTGGTCATCTTTGCAAATGAGTGCACAGGGAAGACAGAGACACAATCAAGGACATTTTAAAAATGGCTTTGAGGTGGGATAAGGAATATTTTCTTCATGCATTTCCTAGGCAAAAAGTGTGGAGCTTTGCTATCCAAATTACTTATTTTTATCTTGTATCTTGCAAGATTTGGGGGGGTTCCCACATTTCACACTACCACTTTTTAAGAAGTGAGGACTTTTGGGGACATCAATACCAAATTTGATATTGCCCAAGGTAACTTGAGTTTAACTTTATCCTGTTAAAAAGTACTACAAGTTCTCAGTACAAAACAATTATTTTCATCAGTATTAGTGTGCTTTCTCATTATAACAAAATATTAGATAAAAGAACAGGACTTACTATGCAGAGCCAACTGTATTTCCTCATAAAGCAGACTGAAATTATTTGAAGGTTTTCAGTGAGGACACCAGCTCAGTCATTTACCCCTACAATGCTTGACAAGAAAAAAAAAAAAGAGAAAAAAATGCAGTTATTTTAATCAATAACATCCTCTGTCAGCAAGTCACCTACAGGTCCTAGAATAAAGAAATGAGAATGCATTCACCAGGAGGCTAACATGTCTCACAGCTGACTGCTGAGACCGAAGTGAACGAATTCTTTTGTGAACCTGAGCAAACCTCAAGTCAAAGCACCCCGCATTGATTTAGTGTACAGTACTGTACATTGACACTAGCCATTGTTTGCTCTATAAACCACCTTCAATAGCATTCTGTTGCAGAACTCTTACATAAGTGAACATTTTGTTGAGTGACACAGTGGTGCTTGGAATTACCAAGCTGGATGGCAAATATTTATTTCAGTGTCTCCTCCGAAATGCATTGTAAAAAGAACCTCTCTTAGAAATTGTACAGTGGCTCTATTGACCTTTCTCCAATACATTTCCAGAAAGTGTGACACTCAGCTAAGAATAAAATACCTTCTAATTACAGCTGTGGCTCTGCCCCAGAACTCTAGGTACAGAATGTCATCTCTGCCAATGCAGAGAAAGCTATTTCATACCAGACACCAGTCTATTGTAGGCAATACTTTGGGGTTTCTTTTTATGATGCTCTCTCAGATTTCAGTACCAGTACACATTCCTTTAAAAATAAGCCCCAGAAAGGTAGAGTCAAATATATGAATAAGGTTGAGATAATTGCACGTCCATATACAGAAGAATATACAAATGGATGGATATATGCAGCTATTCCAAGACAGCATTAGAAAAACAATAAATAATTGTGAGGCTAAACACATCTGCAAATTTACAAGGTAGCAGTGCTGACAGACATCCCTGGTCCAAAACTATGGCACAGCTATAGACTGTTTGAGGTTGCAGAATGTGATCCTTCAATCCACAGTCCTTACACTTGAGTTCTTGAATTATCCAAGAGAAATGAGTGCTTTTTACATATCACTTTGAAAAATAAATGTACAGCAGGCTTGGCTGTCACAGCAGGGATGGCTCCCTGCGACCTTGGCTGCAGGATTCTCTGGTTCAGTAATGGAACTGACTCTAATCTGTCTCTGTCAATACTGCCCAGACAAAGGTGGTGCTGTTTTGGGCAAAATGCCCAAATCTGACCCCTTCCTCCGATCTCAAGTTCAATAAGCATTGCTTATTTCTACAAAATACGTAGCTATTTTGGATGTCAAAGTCATAGCACTTTGAAGGTTATTTCATGTGGCAGCCCTGGTCTTTCTTTTCCAGCAGTTATACACAAGACATGCCTACGCTGCACAAATGGTAGCAATGCATGCATCCCTGAACCAGCCCCAGCACCAAAAGCAATGCAAAAACATCCTCACAGCACACTGCCAGACTAACTAGCTTTGTCTCGATGGCCAAGGAGCAGATAATGTGGGTACAAGGCTTCCAGAAAGCAAGCACGTATCTTTGCAGTGTCAGGTAGACACCAGTTTACTCAGAATAGGTATAAGCTGTTCCAGGTTCAATTTGGCTGTAGAGAAGAGAGGGTGCAGGCAGCCTCTGCCGTAACTGCCCTTTCTTAGATAAACAGAAGACTCATAACATTCCATTCTTACCTCTTTCTGTGACGGTCAGTAAATACACTGCGTATTTCTAGGGCATGAAAACTTTTATAATTATAGGAAGTTGCCTCTCTAGAACTGTCCTAGTAATTGCACAGTGCTTCATTGCACAGTGTAGATTCATTCTGATCATTACTCTTATGGAGTAGGGAGAACTCCCTGCACACTAAATCATGCCAAGCTTTGTTAGGTAGGAGTGTTTGGGGATGATTTCCTTATCTGGGCCTTCATATGCCTCCATGTCCCAACAGACAGCTTTCTAAGTAGCGACCAAATTATTAGCACATAACTTATGCTTCATTACCATTACTCTGCAATTTACCAATATTAAATGTGGATCAGAGTGATTCTCTTGTCTTTTCTAGCTAGCATGACCTTAATTATTCTGATACCATTTCCCAATACCCTGTGTCATGGTTTTAAGCCCAGATGGAGATGAAATGCCACACAGCCACTCACTTGACCCCTTCTCTCTTCTCCCCCACCCCAGTGGAACCAGCAGGAGAATGGAAGTTAAACTTTTATGTTGAGATAAGAACAGATTAGTAATTGAAAATAAAGAAAAATACAATAATAATGCTAATTAATAATAATAATGAAAATTAAAAGGGAAAAAAAATCAAGTGATGCATAATGCAGTTGTTCAGCGCCCACTAACCAATGCCAGACTCCCTTCCTGAACCCAGATCCTGCCCCCCGCTCCCCTTTCAGGTAATTCCCTCCAGTTTAGGTACCAGGCACGACATTCTATGGTGTGGAGTATTTCTTTGGTCAGTTCGAGTTCCAGATATGCTCCCTCCCAGTCTAGTTTTTTTGCATTCAGAGCATGAAACAAGGACAAGGAAGTCCTTGACTTAGCAAAAAACCAAAATACCAGTGTGTTATCAACATTTTTACAGCAGAAGTTCTTGTAGCCACATTTTCCCATCTTTGGGCTTTGCTTGATTATTCCTTTCATGTTCCACATGTCCAGTGCTTAGTTAGTGGAGATCAGCTTTCTCTGGTGAAGCTAGAGGAACAACATTTCCATGTATAGGAGGGAGCTATTGGAAATAAAGAGAAAAAAATTACCTACATGAAAATATTTTATTAATTGGTAGGTATCTGAAAAAGATAACTTGAATGCAGCATTGTCAGCACAGAAAATAGTTCATGTTACCAAAATGAATTCAACAGCAGCCGTCTTGTAAGCTTTCATTTTGTTTTTCTAGATTTGCAGCATGTTGAAATAACCTGTTGAAATAATATACTGAAAATACACTGAAACAGTGCAGAAAACTTTACCATACTCTAGAGACATGTGTCTTTAATATTGTTATTTTATGTCGTTAAAGACTGTGAACCAAGAAGAAACAAAAAATAAGTCATCTTCCTTTCACTAATTGTCTCATGAGCAGAAAATTTACAATGCAAGATGAGAAAGACTCCTGTAATATTAGTTATTTTTGATACAAGATTAAACTTTAATAAAAGGAGTAACATTTCTCAGATGTTCATTTTTCATATAACTAAACTCACAGTAAATGTATGCCTTCAGTCCTAATGATAATTACCTATTACACTATGGACATATTTGCTAGTAACGCAGAAGATACTATTAATACATTGTTATTGTTTCCCAGAAAATCATTCATGTACAAATCAATTTGCTTGAATCCAGTAAAAAAAACATTTAAGACTGAAACATCACTGATTTAACGTGGAACATATACACAAGATCTTCCCCCCCCCCAAATCAATGCCTAATTTGTTTGTGGAAAAAGCAGAGGGTGATTAACTGCAGACATTGCTCTAGCTCAGCATAAAGAGATCTTTCTTTTTCTTGTAGGCTCTATTTTAATTATTTTTAAGTTTCTTTTACCTGACTTGAGTTCCCGAGGGAAATGTTCTGTCCAACTTGTACACACTACTTTGATTCCATGACAATGCTTTCCTTTGGGACAGGGAGGCTTGGGTGAATTAAAAAAGGGTATTGGAAAGGGGTCCTCTCCCACTTATTATGCCTCCCTGCCTTTCCACTCTGACTTCAAGTTTCAGGCTACTTACCCAAAACTAGTTCCAGGTGAGTTCACATCTTGCCAAGCACTGCTGTAATTCTCTGTCAGCCAGGAGAACCTTTCGTGAAGTCACAGCTTACCAATGGAGCATGGCGGCATGAGGAAGCATGACTCTGTAGACTACCAGGAGGCACTGTGGAAAAATAGGAGCAAATTTATAATGAAAGCTACTTGGTCCTGAGGACCTGACATCCACATCAGACACATTTAGGATTTGTCTGTTTATTCATTTTGGACTTTTCCTCATGAGCAGAAGACCCATCTGTGGCTGGAGAACATTAGATTGTTCCTGGAGCATTGCTGCCAGTGTTTCACCCAAGAGGAATGCATTTCACTCACTTTGAGACTGCTCCAGGAAGCAAAGCAAAGTAGAGGAGATGGGGATAGTCAGCAGGTTGACCTAAACAGCACACAGCAATATGCACTGTGCAACACTGACATCAGCTCAGCCCTAGAACACCAAACTCCCTCCTACTCAGATGCATTCATGCTTCTGACCAGTAACTTGTTTCAATCCAGACCTTAATATTACATTTCTTTTCAGCCAGGCATTGTCTTTTGATGTATATGTTTTTATAACCATTCAAGCTACAAAGGAGTCTATTCTGAATTGGATCTTTAGAATGCTGCCACACAATAAATACTAGATAACAAACATGTAGCAATTTCACACCAGGAATTTAACTTAAATTTCCTTTTTTTCAAAAGGGAAATTTAAGTTAAATCACTTGCATTCATTACTGATTCATGACAGTGTAGGGATACTTATGCCATTTTTTTGGAAATACATTTTCCAACAGAACATTATGTTTGCATAACTCAGGGTGATATTTCCCCATATTGATAGTCTGCATATGCAGCAACTCAGTCTCCGTCTACAGAAACATTGGATCCCTGCAGTCATTCTTTCCAACACAGCAAGGCCTGGGCTGTTCAAATCAGTTACACAGCTCAGTTATCAGAGGTTTCTAGGTCACTTTGGACACATTTAAGCCAAAAAGCTTGTGCAAACAGTGGAACTTGTAATGATGCAATATCATAGCAACAAAGCTCAGCTAATGCGGCATTCAGTATTTTGGTATTCTAAAATCAAAATTTGATTTAGAATACCAGACATAACAAAGAATCAGTCAGAAAATGATTCTTGGTTGGTATGAAGAATTTAAGAAAATACTAGAAAAAGAAAGAAACAGGTTCGTGCCACAGAACAGCTGGTATTTGCAGTAGCTATTTTGGATGGAAAAAAATTCAGAGCTCAGTTTAGTTGCCCCTATCTCATGTCCAAGGATAGTATACACATTCTCATTGCAATGCCAGACACCTATGATAGATCCATGCCCTTTCAGAGACCTGATGGGATTCCCTGTGGCACCTCCAATAAATACTGATGCAACCCCAACTGAACTCAGGTCTAAGAGTGAGAGCTTTTCCAGAAAGAGATCCTGAATCTAGGTATCTAAGTCACCTAACCTTACATCAAAGAAAACAGGGGCTTGGCTCAACTGTCTCAATGGAGAGCAGACACAGACAGTTACTTGATAAACAGTAATGTTAACACTTAATCACCTAATCTCCCTGGCTCAATATTTGAAGTTTAGCTATATCAGTATTTTGCACTAAAACTGCACAATACATAGAAATCGTCTCTATGTAGGATGTAAGACTGTGAGCCTGCAATATTATTGCCCAATTGGATAATACAGACCACAAATAGTTCAAAATTATACGAGGTTTTATTTTTGTTTGGTTTTGGCTTTTTTTTTTTAATTAAGTGCTAAATGAATTGGGGAAGGTCCTAGCCACTGTACCACTTGCTCCATGTTATGCAGAGCTGTTGACAGCTGTAAGCCCTTTAATAGGTAACTTATCTACAGATTGTACATTTGAAGGCTTACAGAAAGAGGTAATGTTTATATTGCAGAAGTGGTAATCTACAGAACAGCGCACTGCTTAAATAAATATCCTTAAACTCTCCTTGGACTGCAGCGTCCTCCCCATGTGGATTCCCCACGAGTCCCAGTCGCCCTGCCCTGCGGGAGCAGCTGCGTTGCAGGTCCCGCGAGTCACCACTGTGGGGCGCCCGCTCACCGCGGCACGCCGCGCAAAGCTGCTGGGAGAGGCACGAGGGAGGAAAATCGCAAAAGTCCTGCAGAATCCGAAACAAAAATAAACCGGCTCTAGAAACCAGCATCGCATTCCTAGAGCGTGTGCTTCAAATCCTGAAGTCGTCCCCTCCCCGCTTGGGTTAGGAAAAAACAATAGAAAATAATGAGCCAGAATTGTTCCAAATAAAATTAATTTCAGACTTTAATTCTAGCTCTGTATTTATTCTACAAACATTACTCAGCTTCATTGTCCAAGAAAGATTGTTAACGCTATATTAACTGATCTTAAAAGTTACCTTCTGTGTTGTGGTTCATCTGTGTTGCAGTAAAAAGATTGCAAATAAGCTTAATTCTGCCTGAAATACACATATATAGAGAAATCTCAAGCGTCTTAGGGCTGAGTGGAACTACCTGCAGCATTAGAAAAGATATGTTAATTAAGATCAAACTCCAAACTCAAACACCCTTACATACATATATACACATGTTCATACACAGAGACCAAAAAAAGCAATAATTACTTTACCTTCTGACAGCTCAAAGGGCCGGGACAATGAGGATAAATTTCAGCTGTACACGAACCCAAGTCAAAAGTGCTAAATTCTTCTTCAGCTTTCCTAGTTCAAACAGCCACTATGTTAAGTCCAGCCATCATCTACCTCTCTCTAGTATGACTGCAACATCCTCCAGCTGAATCTTTTTGGGTCCAACAAAAGAAAACACAGATCCTCTGCCTGGGACTTGCAGGTGCACAGATGGCTGTTGTTGCTGGAGTTCTCTGTGTGGTGTTAGATGGGCACCAAGAAGTATTTCAATGGTATTTAACCTGCTGACACAGGTGTCAATAATATGTTCTACAACTCACACACACACAAAGCTTATGACCTGACGAGGTATGAAACTGCTTTTGAAATTATCCCAAGAAATATTCCCTTTCAGCCAGCCACCAGGAGGCCTCTGTCAACCCAGCTGCCAAGTACCAGCACAACATTACCCGTTAACTCTACCCCACAGCAAACCTTCTAAGTTGCGGTCAAAATCAAGCGTCACAGCTGCAGACCCCAGATGAGCCCTCCCTGTAAACTATTCCATAAGATAAATAGCACTGACACATTAGGTTAATGTGCCCACTTTGGCAATAAAAGTAATTTCACCAGAGTTAACTTCTTGCAGTCTCAAGAAGTTTAGAAAGCCTGTCATAGAGCAGTGAATGAATTTGAATGTCAATGTCCTCTTTCACATTTGAGCATTTTCACTAAAGATAGTCTCCATGTTGTTCATAGACACCCATTTCCTTAGAATATATTTCCTTGCATTTCCTTGTAACACTTTCCTGACAGAGCTTTGGGGTTTTGATATGATATTAAGTATTATGATTGACTGCATTCCTCTACCTCCTTGGAAACCAGAGTTTAGCGCTTAACTTCTGAAAAAGTAAACTGAAGTACACCAATTTGAAACCAACTACCTGAAACTGAGAACTGGATTGTGCTGTTCATGCAGTTCAAAGAAATCTTTAATCTCTCGGATACTAATACGCTCCTTAGTATCTCTTAATCAAGGGGGAAAACAGGAGTAATTTACAAACGTATTTCCTCTGTTAAAACTGAACCTGATCATTTCAATACACAGATAACAAAGTTACTCAGAAGCTTTTTTCTTTCTTCTTTTTTTTTTTTTAATAGAACAAGAAATCAATGAAATTTGAGGGTGTTGAGTTTTAATGGGGTTTTTTGTTTGGTTTTGGTTTCGGGTTTTTTGTTTGTTTCTGTGAGGTTTCCTTTGTTTGGGGTTTTTTGGGGAGCGGGTTAGGGGCATTTATTAAATTTAGCATTATTTTCATCACACAATCTATGCTGGGATTGTGTCTTATTTTAATGAGTTGAGAGTCACTTTTATAAACCATTTCCTCAGCCCCTTCAGATTCTTATGTAAGTATAATCAGGAGTTCCTCTCTGCTGAAATCAAGGTGAGCCATTTGCCTTTGTATTAACAACATAACTTCAGTTTATGCCTAGAAAAATCAGCGTAGATGGAATCAAATATTCACTGAGGCACTCCTGCTAAATACAAACACAGAGTACAAATATGTTGTCACATGTACATGCAGGCAGCTTAAGTAAAGTACAAAGAAAGAGCACAGATGAAATGCAAGGAAAGTAGCTAGACTAATGTTAGCATATATCACCTGCATCTAATGTCTAAATGGAGAAAGTAAGCATGATGTTTAATCCAGCACCAGTTTATGCTCTCCCTCTCTCCTTCTTCTTTGAAGATCCACTTGCAGTGTCACATCATTTCCAGAAAAAGTTATTGTAAGAAACAGCTTGGCTGCAGTGCGAGTATGGCATCACCTAAAACAGAGTTTTACAAGACTGGGAAGCAGGTTTGTAACACAGACAGAATCCCTACATTCCTCTGCACACCTGCCTGTACTGCCTGCCTGGGCCTGGGGACAGGGCAGAAACCTGCATGAGGTGGCAGGACCAGCCAAGTGCTGTGCTGTGAATTTCCAAACATCAGCGAGTCAGCCAGTCACCATATAAAGATAACAGAACCTGGAGTGAAAAGGAATTCCAGGGTGAGTGAAGGCTGCAGTTGCCAAAATAGGATCATTCTGGTCTGCACCATGCCCTCCCTGGCCACATGTTGCTTTTTCTTCTGCTGTGTTACTCCTCGCTACAGCAAACTGATCCAGCTATACTTTTTTTCCCTGAAGTTGCTTCTAGTCATATCAGTTTCTGTAGCTGGCATATCAAATGTCTGTGCTAACACCAAGTGAGAACAGCTTGCCCAAGATGAGGCTGCCTATTTCAAAGGCATCTCCTGCTTGGATTGGCTTAAGTAACACTGGGAAGCTGCCCATTGAGGGGTGGGAAGGGACACAAAGGAAAAGCAGAAAAAGCTGATTTTGCTAATGAAAAAGGAATTCAAACTCAAATGTTTTTCATTAAAATGTCTAATAATTCTGCAGAAAGGATGCATTGCTGTAAGTCCTATTTTGGATGTGTGAAACTTGTCATCTGAGAAGTCCTTTCTTCTTAAAATAGATTTCTATTCAGTTACTTAATACCTCATATTTTAGGATTGAAAACTTATTATTAGACTATCCACCATTAAGATGATGACTGTAAAAAGTACATTGTTTGAAGGCAGAAGCTTTGTCAAGCTTGTGAATGAATCTGCTAATAAATATTACTTTGAAACATAACTACAGCATTTTTAAAACCTCCATGTAACAGTTTTGCAGCTGCAAACATTTTCAGCTTCCATCTATACATCAGCTGTGCACACACAGATATACAATGTACTGAAGGCACTTGAAATTTGCTGATGTTTTTCCATGAATCTATTCCTTGAATATATGTCTGGAAAATATTCAGTTAACAATTAAAAAAAATTTTTTTTAATCTTTTTTTTAAAATTTATTTTGGTGGGTATCTTCCCACTGAAATAGACTATATTTTTCTATTCCTAAAGCAGGTCGTAGTCAACTGATACAAGTACATGGAGTTTCCTATTATACAATGAATCTGAGATAATAAGTACCAGCTGGATCTATCCCCAACAGCAATAACAGTATGTAGAGCATGATTATAATGTAACAGATTGTGAAACAGAAGAGATGGTTTCATTGATAATAAGGCCCTTATGTTAATACAGTAACAGAAGAGAGTTTTGCTGGTACACAATGCTTCTAGCAAGGCCGTTATGTTAATAGAGTAAATTATTTCAAAGGTGAAATCTCCAAAAATATTGCTCATAAACATTTTTAGGAGCTTTATTACACATACACACTTACATGCAAATGTGGAGCCACTGCTGAATGAAGCAGAGTCCCTGGTGACATAGGACATTGGAAAAGGCTGATGAACCAAATGCTGCCTTCACCTCAGCCTATTCTAGCAAGTCTGGCCTTCAGGAATGCCAGTTGGCAGAGATCAAGGGGAAAATCTATAGCATGGAATACATAGCCTTGTTAGAAGAGGATGAAGTCAAGAAATACTTGGGCAACCTGGATTTACACAAATCTATGGGCCCTGATGTCCTACAAGTCCATGACGACCTAGAAGTGCTGAGAGAGCAGGTAGATGTCATCATGATGCCACTTTGGATAATCTTTGATCATGCAATCAATAGAAGAACTCAAAGCCTGGAAGAAATATCCCTCCTGCCTTCAAGAATGAGGACTCCAGGAATTACAGCTCAGTCAGCCTTACCTCTATCCTTGGCAATATGATGGAATAACAAATCCCAGAAACCATTTCCAGGCATATCAAAAGACAAGAGTGTTGAAGGAGTAGTCAACATCACTTCACCCAGGGGGAGTAATGCTTGATACCAAGGAGATAAGCTTCTACGCTAAAATTATTGGTCTGATAGATGGCGGGGAGAGCAGGGGATATTATTTACCTGGACAACAATGAGGTTTTTGACATTGTCTCACATAAGAACCTCAGAGAAAAGATGTCGAAGCATGGGCTGAACAAGCAGTGAGATGGACTGAAAACTGGCTGAATGTCCTGTCCCAGGGGATGGAAATTGGCGGAAATCTCATTGAAGAGCAGCAATGTATCCTTAGGGTCAACACTCCTGTACAACATTTTCACTAATGGTTTGGATGATGGGGCAGAGTGTACCCTCAGCAGATTTGCTGGTGACACAGAACTGGGAGGAGTGAATGATATGATGGAGGGTTGTGCTGCCATTCAGAGGGACTTGGACAGTCTGGAGAAATGTGCTGCCAGGAACCTCATGAAGTTCAGGAAGGGTAAGTGCAAAGTCCTGCATCTGGGGAAGAACAACCCCAAGCACCAATGTATGTTAATGGCTACTCAGATGGGAAGCAGCTTTGAAGAAAAGGACCTGCGGGTCCTGGAGGACATCAAGTTGACCACGAACTAGCAATGTGCAGTTGCAGTAAAGAAGGACAATGGATTCCTGGACTGCATTAGGAGTGTTGCCAGCAGGTTGAGGGAGTTGATGCTTCCCCTTTCCTCAGCACTTGTGAGGTAATGCCCAGAGGTCTAGGCTCCCCAGTGGAAGAGGGAAATGGACATATTAGAGAAAGTTCAGTGACGGATACTAAGATAACAAAAGGAATGGGGCATCTTTGCTATGAGGAAGGGTTGAGAGTGCTGTGGCTGTTTTTTATATGGCTATGTTTATTTATATGGCTATGTTTAGCCTAGAGAAGAGAAGGTTCAAGGTGGATCACATACATGCGTACATATATCTGGAGGGAGGATGTAAAGATGATGGAGTCAGGCTCTTTTCAATGATGCTCAGTGAGAAGATCTGAAGCAATGGGTACAGACTGGAACACAAGAGACTCTGAACACAAGGAAATGCATTTTTACTGTGAGGCTGACTGAGCACCACCAGACGTTGCCCAGAGAGATGAAGTCTCCCTCCTTGGAGATATTCAAAAGCCATCTGGACATGGCCCTGGGCAGCTGGCTGCAGGTGATCATGCTTGAGCAGGGGAGTTTAACCAGATGACCTCCAGAGGTGCCTTCCAACCTCAGCCATTCTGTGTTTCTGGGAAAACACATATATGCTATGCCTTGCAAATGGTGCATGCTTTTAGCAGGCTAGAACATGTACACAGGCAAAGCTAAGCATCATGCACAAGGAACTGGCAAGCAGAGCCACAGAAAGCCATTCCAAATGTCAAGTAGCTTAAAGGCAGATCTGTGTTCAGCAGTGAGTAGAAATACAAACAGTTTAAATAATTCGACAAAGAAAAATTTTGTTTAAATCTCTTATTAACTGTATTTGTTTCCTCTTTAGGCTTTCCAAAAGCCATTCTGCTGGGCAGAATTAACCCTTGATTTTGAGATCTTTAGAGCTATTCTAGTTTTTTGACAGATTTTGAAGTTAGCCATAGCTGTTGTTACCTTCCAGAGCAAAGACTTCTTTGTCTCGCTATTGGCAACTCTTAATGCATCACTATATGTCTTCCACTACTGAAACGTATTTGCAGATTTAACTTTTTTCATCTGAAGGCAATAACCAAGTAGTCAAGTGGAACATCAGCTTGGAAGCAAAGCTAGTGGGAGTAATTGGCCTGTTTGCCAAGTGTCTGCATATCAGTCCCCATTCAAGATGGCCTGCTGACCGCCAAGAAAATTCAGTCACACACTTGTTGCTGATAGTTCAAGTTGAAAAAAGCCACCTGCTGTCAGCTTGCATGATGTTGTTTTTCTAAACAAGGCTGACAGCATTTGGTGCATGTTTTTTCCAAAAAAACTCCAGTACCCAGATTTTTGCTTCCCAATTCCAATATTATAATAAAGCATCTTGAAACATGCTTCTTAATAGCACATTTTGCAGAAAGTAACTGCTCCCCCAAGGATGTAGTTAATTTCTGACGAAAATCCATAAGTTTTGATAATTTTAATGATGTGTTTAAGATATTAATCTCCATTCCTGAATAACCAAAGATTTCTACACTATATTGTGCTCACATACAACTCTCATGTCTCTGAAATGTGACAGCATACCTGGGATGTATAGTCAGTGTTCTGAAAATTGCACAGAAAAGCTTATTGGACTTCAAATATCAGAAAATCCATGCAGAAAAAAGAATTTAAAAAAAAAATATTCAGGTGTTTTGTTTCTTCCTCTGCAGTTACTGTCTCATTTCTAGGTTGTCTTTTGATACTGGAGCAGTAACAGCGCCTGACATAGACACCTACTCTAAACAAAAAGTTCTAACATTTAAACACCAGAAGTGGCACATTAATGAATTTATAATGGGAAGTCAATATAACTGAAATAAGTTTGCAGAGACAAATATTTCATTCCAGAAAAGAGACCTCAATTCTACAGATTACTTACTGGCTAGTGACGATGTTTGCCTGTGATAAAAGTACATTTTTGATGCAGTAAGGTTTGGACACATACACAGAGGTTCCTGTAAGTCCTGAAAAGAACCATTTCATTGACTCACCTCACATCACAGGTTTCATCTTTGGAGCAACAATCTCCAAATGTAAACAGGATACGTGTGTTCCCAGAACTTGGGCTTGAAGGCAGACTACTCAAAATGGAATAATAAAGAAGCTGCAGTTGGATTATTTAGGTTTAAGTAGGATTAGACAGGTTAGAACATCACATTCTCAACTCTTCTATTCTCCTTGGACAGGCTAACCATTGCCAGGAACTCAGGGCTGCCTCATGATCAAAGAGACTGAAAAAAAAGGAGAGAGACAAAAAAATTCTCCTTCAGTTTCAGCATATCGGAAATTTGCTCTATAGTAAGCATTGCTTTTTAGTATACAAGTAGTTACCATGTGTGGATATCATACCATTTTCTAAAATTCAGCTACTTTTTTTGTCTTGTTCCTACCTTAGGAGAAGATTCAATTTTCTTCACAAAACTATTATTTCAAAATTGAAGGACTTCGCAGCAGTATCTTCAGGAAAAATACCTCCTCCACAACTAAGTAATCATCTCAGAATTTTTTAGGCAGAGACATGCAGCACTTTGGCAAACGGAGAAACCCAAATAAGCTTTTCAGACCTTCTCAGAAGCAGTGCAGTTCTGCAGAGCCATCACAGGAGGTCTCCAGCACACGCCGACACTCATCCCTCAGCCTTTCCTCATACATAAAGAGGAATAAGACATAATACATATATACAGGATGCTCATAATGCTCATAAAGCATTTCCAGGTTAGTTTAGCTCTCCCTGAAACAGCTAGGCCCACATATGCAAGGTGCCAAGCTCCTCAGTTGCAAATCTTGCAGAAAAGACAAAACAGATGTGGGAACCATTGCTGCACATCAGCTGCAGGCACACAGGCACATCCTCAGAGCAGTGCAGTTCTCACTGGTTACAGTCCTTCAGCAGCCTTCCTCTTAATCCAGCCTTTCCCTTCCTTAAGTTCTACTCTGACAACATGCAATTATACCACCTATTTGTAATATTCACATGCTCCTGTTGGAGCACATTGCAATACTTGGGCACAAACTGGTATCTGGAATATAGGACAGCAGCCTTGATTTCCCCATTTCTCTCACTTTTTTTAACACCATATCCCAATGCTTTGTTATCCCATCCATATTATTCTCCAGATATTTTCTAGGTGTCTTAAAAAGATAACAGGTATTTTGTGTACAAGTAAGAACCTGATCTTTTGTCAACATATAGATTATCATAGATCAGTTTGGGTTCAAAGCGACCTTTAAAGGTCTTCTAGTCCCACCCTCCTGCAGTGAGTAGGGACATCTTCAACTAGATCAGGTTGCTCAGAGCTCTGTCCAACTTGACCTTGAATGTTTCCATGGATGGGGTATCTACCACTTTTCTGGGCAGGTGTTAGATATTCCAGTATTTCACCACCCTCATTGTAAGACATTTCTTCCTTATATCTACTCTGAATCTATCTATCATTTTTTAGTTTAAAATCATTACTCCTTCACTCCTATCACTAGAAGCCCTGTTAAAAAGTTTTTTAAAAGCATGGAAAAGCCACAATAAGGTCCCCCTGGAGCCCTCTCTTCTCCAGGCTGAACAACCCTACCTCCCTCAGTCTTCCATCATTGTAGAGGTGTTCCATCCTTGTTATTACTTTTGTGGCACTCCTCTGGACCTGCTCCAATGTGACCATGTCTTTCCTGTGCTGAGAGCTCCAAAACTGAAGCCAGGACTCCACTGCTGGGGTCTCACTAGAGTGAAGTAGAGGAACAGAATCACTTGATCTGACAACTAGGTGGGTCAGGCAGGACTTGCCCTTGGTGAAGCCATGCTGGCTGTCTCAAATCACCTCCCTGTCCTCTATGTGCATTAAAGCATGCTTGTAGAAGGTGCTGTTTCATGATCTTCCCAGGCACAGACGTGAGGGCTGACTGTTTGTAGATCCTAGGGTCCTTTCTACCGTTTTAAAAAATGGATGCAACATTTCCCATTTTCCAGTAACCTGGGACTTCACCTGACTGCCATGACTTTTCAGATATCATGGAGTCTGGCTTTGTATCTACATCAGTCAATTCCCTCAGAACTCTGAGATGTGTCTTGTCAGGTCCCATAAACTTAAGTATATTCAGGTTCCTCAGGTGGTTATGAATCTGATCTCCCCTTATCGAGGGAGGGACTTTGCTACCGCATTCCGTCTTGCAGTCCAGCCACTTGAGAAGCGTGGGAAGAGAGACTGCCAGCAAAAACTGAGGAAAAAAAGTTTTGTTGAGTACCTCAGCCTTCTCCTTGTCCCTTGTTACCCATTTGCCAGCTTTGCTCACCATGGAGAGCTTTCTTTGACCTTCCTTTTCTGGCTGATCTACCTATATATGGCTCATCTCTGTAAAGTTTCAAGTGCTGCAGTGTAGCCAGCAGATCTCAGAGCAACAGGCTGAGGGCTCTCACCAGCACCCTGTCCCTCTAACCTTGGCATGTCATCCTACAGCTTGTCACAACAGTCCTGGTTTATCCCTCTCCCCCTTTAAGTCTAGTTCAAAGCTCTGTCACTGAACCCCACCAGCTTATGAGGAAAGACCACTATTCCCCCTTTGAGAACTGTGAATCCCATCTGACACCAGGATGTCTGGTGCTGTGTAGGACATCCCATTGTCGAAAAATCCCAAACTGTCAATAGCACCCGGCGTGGAGCCATGTTTTAATGGTATGGGCCCATCTGTTTCATCCTATGTCACTGCCTAAAACTGGAAGGAGAGAGGAAACAACCACCTGTGCTTCAGATTCCATTCCCAACCATCCCAAGGCCCTGAAGTGTCTTGATCGCCCTTGCACTACACATTGCAGCTCCATCACCACCCACATGGAACAGCAGTAATAGGTAGTAATCCAAGGCTGAGAAGTTTCCTGGTGATGTCCTTCACCTGGATCCCAGGGGAACAGGCCTTTGCAACACCTGTACTGTCCCTTACAGTCAAAGGAGACCATAAACATGCCAAACAGACCGTGCTTGCCTCAAGCCTTGTTTGCCCCAGCACCCTACTCATCTGTAAATAGGTGTAGATTGCTTATTACTTACCACATCTTTGATGAAAGGGAGACTCAAAACCAGCTCAAAGGAATGAACAGCAGGCAGAATCAGCCTGTCAACTTAAAAATATAAGTTATCATTATGAATATAGGTAATTTGATTTTAAAGCACAAGATTTCAGAACTGTTTTCTTCAGATATTAATTCTCATAATTTTAAGTAGTAACTTTCTCATATTTTTATACCTTATCTTCTGAATTGTACTTTGTTCTTTGTATCAGTTTGAATTAATTTTAAGACTCATTTATTACAAGAAACGAGACCTGTAAACTAAAAAAATCTAATCTCACCTGACTGATGTTTCCCACACTAATGGCCAGTGAAAGAATTGCTGTCACCCTGCATTGCAAAACAAACTGCATTCAGGACTTTGTGTGTAGCACACATGTTCTGCATGCTTGTTGTTTGGCCAGAATGTGAGTATAACTAAAGATTACTGAGTGAAGGTCAGATTAGCATGATGTCTGTTCCGTGATTCAGACTAATTCTCTTCCTTGTACATTTTTCTCCTTGGAATGAAATATGCCATTTTGTAACAAAAAGCTGGAAGTGCTAAGGTCATTTTTTGTGCTGGGCAAAAGTTGAGGGTTGAAGTAAGCATTAAATTTGTTCAAATTCTCCAGACCACTATACCAGTATCAGTCTTAGTCATTTTATCACTATTTTTCTTTCTTAAGTATGTATGAAGAGGTCAATAACTTCAACTGAACTCTCATATTTGAAAAATCCAATTTATTCTAATAAGAATAAATGCTATGTCATCAACATGCAGTATTCTGTAAGTACATATTTTTAGCAGTTTTGTGAAAGGTATTGATTGGGTACATCTAGCCAATTCCATGTTTCTGAAATCCCAGCACATTTCATTTATAAAATAATATTTCAGAAAGAAGGTGACCTTCACAGAGCAAGCAGAGTTTTTTAAACTATTTAAGTGTGCATCTGTAATTTAGGAAATCTGCAGAGAACTGGGCTTTTGGTTTTTTTTTTGGTAACCTTGGCAATGCGGAGCATGCTTTGAGAAAGAAAAAAGCCAAGAGTTATCCACTGATACTATTTTATAAATGCATACTGCCTTTCTCAAAGGGTCTCCAGTCTAAATTAAGCATACAAATTGGATGTAGTAAATGAAGGTAAACAGTGAGGAGGGGCTGGAATGAAGGGCAGATTGTGCTGGTACAGTGCAGTGAAAGCTTATATATGAAACAAATATTGGTATAGGCTAAATTGACAAAGACTGCAAGATATATAGCTGAAGAGAGAAGAAAAGCAGTACAATAATGTATAAAACATTAACCTACAACCCCCAAACTTCCTCAAACAGCAGCAACAGCAATTTACTTGACTATCCTAGATGAATAATCAAAAGAACACCACTGATCACTAGCTAAGTCAGCTTTATGCCCTTGTCTCCACAAGGACACAAGGCAGGCAGGGATTCAACACAGCACAGAAAGTGGGACAGCCCACAAGAGAGCCTTCAGCCCATTGTGCCACAGAACTTGAACTACTGTCAAGCAGCTCATTTGGATGAAGGGGCAACATGACCGCTTTCAGCAGGTCAGCAATTTGCATTTCTCCCATTTATTTATGTGTGCCTTTTATTTATGCACACTTTCAGAGCATCAGAAACATGCAGAAGCTCCTGCTTCAACCACAATACCTTTTTGTAGTGACCCACATCGAGTGGCAACTTTCATAAATGCCCATCAGGTCTGAGGGCAGGACCCTCTTGCCTCAGAGCTCCAGGGATGGCTCACTAGAGGAAGATATGATACAGGTCTACATCACAATCAAACAGTGATAGAACTAAAACACTGGGTAATATAGTTGCAGTATCAGGGAGCAGCAGCAGTAGATTATCCTGATACAAGGGAGTGTAATTTTGCTTATGGAAATCTTGTTAAAAAAACATAGCATTATTGGTTTTCCATTGTTTAGAAATAAGGAAGTTTATTCCCTCCATATTACAAAGCATTGAGAATGCCAACTACATACCTAGATAATTATGCACTTCTTACTTCCAGTCCTTGCCAAATGGATTAAGGAAGGCCTATCAATGTATCTGCAGCAGAGACAGTTGCAAATCTGGGCTACTCCATTTGCCAGCCACAAAAATGATTCTTTTAGGAACATCTTATCAGGACCACCAGTACACAGTATGGAAGATTGTTCTAAGAAAATATTACAGCACAGGCTGCCATGAGAAAGCTCCTCAGGCACCTGTGAATTGCATGAAGAATTAAGAATTCTAACAGTACAAGTTAGGACAGGATCAACATTTTCTTTTATAGCTGTCTGACTGATACTGAGAAGCATCCTCAAGAGAAAATGTCTGCTTTTCGTCCAAAGACACCAACTGCTGCAAAGTGGAACTATGCCCAAGAAAAGTCCATCTTAAATGTCACGGGTAGCTTGTGCATACAGCATTAGTGCACTTTAACTCAAGGAAAAGAAATTCTTTGTGACACTCCGACTAGCAGCAGATGCAAAGAGGAAGAGCATCAGTACATCAGGAGGCAGCAAATACATTCAGCTGCAAAGATTTCTTTAGCAGAATACAGAAGTTGAAAGCAAAACTTCAGCCAAAGCTATTAAAATTATGAGGACACAATCATCAGAACAATACTGAAACCAAGAACAAGGTTCCAAGTTCTCACCAGCACCCTACTGACACTGCAAATGCTACAGAAACACCACTGAATTCCTGATTTCAGTTAAAACACCAGTTCAGAAACCTCAATGACCCTAAACCTGAAATAAAAAATTCAAACAATACTTAGGTGACTAAAAAACAAACCAAAAAAAGTACTAAGAGCAAACAATGCAGTGTGACATCCCAGCAGCTTAGAGGTCAGCAAGGATTTAAAAAGATGCAGAGTGTGCCACACCTATTTCAGGAAGAACTCACCGCACTCAAATTAAAAACAAATCCTGCAAAACAAAGGCTGAAATTAGACACTTAAATCCAAGACTAGTAGTTGCAAAGACACCAAAATAATGTCTTCATCAGATCCAGGCAATTTAAACACCTCATACTCTTAGTGACAATTAATAGACAGTATCACTTAACTGAATAGAGCAATTTGCTCTCTTCAAGGGGACTGACATTTTGAAAATTATATTTGTGCACAGTGACTCCACCAGATGTACAAAAGGGAGCTTTGCCCACAAGTGAAAACATTTTTATGTCCCTTGTGTAAGGACAACAGGAAGGAAGGTATAACCATAACCTTCAAATACCTGCCAGAAATATCTGGAAAAGTGTATTTAAAATTGGCAGTAGTACCTACAGGACACTTGCTGAGCTCTGCAAGCCTTATTCCAATCCCTTAATGGAAAAGGGTGATCCTAACTGCCTGAAGACATTACTCCAGCTACTCAGAAACTATCAGAATTTGCAAACTGCTGCAGTCTAACTGAAATGGCAATGTTACATCCCACTTACATGCCACAAGAAAATAAGTAGGATGTATCCAATTGCTCCTTAAACCAGGTAGCTCTGCAGTATAAGCAATCAAGAACTGGACACAATCTCCAGTGAATTATAGATCCAAGGAGACTTCAAAGACATTAAATGTGTGCCATTTAATGCCAACACACAATTAAATGTGTGCCATATCAGTTTCTATAAAGAATATTAAAAGAGCAAAACACAAAGCTGCCATAAAAAAGCTACACCAAGAAATAATGCCTATGCATACTGCTCTAGAAACCCAGCTGCTTGAAGAGCAAGTGCCAGAATGGAGACATCCCAACCAAATAAATGTAATCACAGGATATTCTGAGCTGGAATGGAACCACTACGATCATTAAAGTCCAACTCTTGACCCTGCACAGGACAGCCCTAAGAGTCGCATCATGTGCCTGAGAGTATTTTCCAAACACTTCTTGAACTCTGGCAGGCTGGTGCTGTGCTCACTTCCTTGGGGAGCCTGTAATATACAACATGGAGGTAGTTCAGTCCTGTACAGGTCTTCAACAGAATTTTGTAAAGAAGCATGTTTTTATAGAGAATGCATACAAGTTAAACATGATGAAAAAGAGCAAAAATGTGATTTTTAAAAAAAATAGTGAGACTAAATAGACCCCTTCAATGACACAACAGACCTCTCTGCCTTGTAAGATTACTGGTTGCATTTGAGAAGTCTGGCCAGAACCACAGCTGCTCCCTCAGTTCCCCTCCTCCCCAGCTCCCTTCATTAGTCCTGAGCCACACTCCATTTCCATTTTACAAAGACTTCGGTACATAAAAAACCAAAAGCTTTGTATTCATCAGATCATAACAACATGAGAGGAATGCTATGAATATATATGTGCCCTATACAGAAACATGAACAAACCAGCTTTCAGGCAGCAATTGAGAAAAGGGCTATGTACACGCCAACAAAGAACTGAAGTCTGAATTTGTCCTGTCTGGGTACACTCCTTTCAAGCTTTCTGAGCACTAAAGTGCTGCCTCCTTCCATTGTTTCTGAGGACTGCACACAAAACACACTTTGGGAGGAAGGAAATGGGTGGTGCTGTGTTCAACAAAGGAGCAAAGAGAAGCTGTGTGAGAAAGCTGCTAATATAAGCAACAGGAAGAGGTTAACAGGGAGGGAGAATTATGCATCTAAAGAACAAGGGAGGCATGAGAAAGAGGAAAAGCACGTATGTGCTGGGAAGAAGAGAAGCAGCAAAGTGCACCCTTTCTTGGTCAACAAAGCACATAAAACATGAATGAATTGTTGAATCATATTCAAGAGCAATAAATACATAAGCCATATAAATTTCAGTAAAGTCTTTGTTATGAGCTTTTCATAAATACAATGACTGACTGCCAAATTAAGTTCACATGGACCAAGGCATAGCATGCAAAATTTCAGGAAGCTCGGTGATCTTGCCAACATTAATTGAACATAAAGCAAAATTCAACATTCTTTAGAAACTTTTTTGTTTAGTCTTAATGACAGAAAGACCTTTATCAGTTTCAGGCCTGTTCAGCCTAAACATTGTACTGCTATCTCCTCTCAGGGAGCAACAGGAAATAGGACCCCAGGTTTCCTTGGAAGAACCTTGCATTTCACAGATGTTCTTTTTCTCCTCTACCAAGAAGGCCCAGACTTTCTCAAAGCACAGTACCAGAACCTGAATAAAATTCTTTAGCCAAGTTCTCAGCTAACATTGCTTAGAGTGACATATTCACTTATTTCAAAGATTGCCCAAGACACAAACATTGTCCAGAATGTGTGTCATCAGCAAGGGGAAGAAATAAAACCAAACCAATTTTTTTGAGTAACCAGGAAAACCTAGACTCTCTTCTAACCCAAACCAAAATAAGCAAAAGAAACAAATATTGACAAATTAGTATGTTGGAGGATGGAGAAGAAAATCATTATGGCCAGAAGTCAATCTGAATTAGACTTTTTCATTGACACAAAAAGCCAAAGGTTCTTAAACTGAATAAATACCTCAGAAACAAAATGAGCCTTCAGTGCCACTATATGACCAAGCAAAAACCAAACTCAGGAATAATCTATCTATAGCTACCTATTACAGCTACCTAGTTTTGAAAGAGCTACTATCTGACACCATAGACTTAATAACAAGACCTGACGAAGCTGTCATATGAGGAGCTACACCAGGTGACTGAAGCATTACAAGCATATGAGAAATGTGGGGGAAACAAACAAGTCACCTGTCTGACCTAACAAATTCTTGAGAATATACCTCAAAATAGAAGATTGTGTCTAGATCCTGGATAAAATACAGAAAGGAATAAAACGAAATGTAGAGGTGATACTGAGTAAAATAAATCACCTACCTGCATGGGAGGGAATAAACTATGTGCTGTAAGACATGGAAGTATCAGTTTGGAGAGGAACTACTGCTGGAGTTCTTGATGATCAGATTATTAATTTAATAATAATCATCACAGCACAAATGGTTGAGAATACAGTATTGGAAGGGACTGAACAGATAGATTAGAATATTTTAAGAGGAGAATGTGATGATGTGCTAACCACAGTGACAAAAGTAGAATAAAATTCAGATCAAGATGTAAATCGTGCTTCATTGTAAGCAGCAGTTTTAGACATCTACATTAAAAGGAAAAAAAAAAACCAGAAACAACCAAATAAACACAACAACAAAAACCCCCAAACAGACTGTACAAGATACAGACATTTCCATTCTATCTGTCCTGCTGAAATTCGACTGATTCTGACAGGACAGACAGGAAGAACAGAATATATGGCCACTGTAAGGTATAGGTACAAGAAAGGAGAAGGAAAGAGAACTGCTCAGCTTGAAGAATGTTTAATGCAAAAATCACATACACATATAAACCAGTATATGGAGGTTTGTTATCTTTTGACAACCAGAGCAATGCATCAGTCGCCCAAGTAGGAAATCCAGCAACAGCATTATCTCTTCTTCAGAGCAAAACGTGTATCAAGGTTGTATGCAAGTTCCCAGGACTGTAAAACCAGAATAAATCTAGCTCTCTGCTGATGTTGGAAGCAGGGCCTCAATGTGGAAGGTTGCTTTTTATCAGTGCAATTTCCTGTGTTTTACTTGGACTCTGACCAAAGACACCAAAGCAGAAAAGCCATCCTGGGCCTCATGGACTACCTTCTGTTAGAAAGCCACAGTTCAGATCATCTTACTTCTTACACAAAACTCCATAAAACTAGTTAAAAACCCCTCATATTTCTCTAGTTATGAGAAAAGCCTCAAAACATATTGAACACAGCACCTAGGCAATTTATCTCTGCCACAGCTACTGACCCTGGGGTAAGTGGCAACTATTTCCTGGAACCCTATCAGAAGATAACAACTGCATGTCAAAACAGTTTGGTGGTGACTGAGAAAGCATTTTAAACATCACTACTCTGGTATAAGTTTCAATGAAAAAAGATTGTCAAATTTTGCGCCTCAAATGCCTTTAAATAATGCCCCACTGGCTTTTTTTCCAGTGCAGACATCCTAGGTAAAAAAGTGGATGCAGCAGTAATACACAATGGGTCTTTTTCTATACATACACACATATAAAATGGGCGTGTGTATATATATATATATGTGTATATATATGTATATATATATATATATATATATATATATATATATATATATATATATATATATATATATATATATATATATGACA
>VZRM01004119.1:207142-282902 GCA_013397955.1 Grantiella picta | reverse complement strand
TATAATGTTTTTATATACATCCACAAAGGATTTCATTGCCAGCAAGGCCAACTGTGCTGCAAAGAAATTAATCCTCCTTTCAAGACGTTAGACTACATTAGGCTAAAACTACACGTTTAAGGGTCCACCAAAAAAAGAAAAAAAATCCAAACTAATTCTCCAAACTAAAAGAGAAGACTGAGCATCTCAAGCAACCAAATAAAAAGCTGAGGGAGCTACAAGTCTACTCTTAAGGAGAAGCCAGCACTTCTACTTAACACAAACTTGAGTTTTGACATAGAGCCAAGACTCATTTCTCTACAGGGAATGAAGCCTGTGTGTAGGTGTGGGGAGTGTCACTGTATAAATTTAATCCCAGGAAAATCAATGGTTTAAGATTGGTTTAAGGTTAGGCTGTTGATGGTTGCTAGTAGTTGAATACCTTCAACTCATTCCGACATACTCACCACATATAAGCAAGAGAGAGCTTTTAGGTTTTCATATTCTAGTAGAAACTCTGAATTTTCATTTATCACATTTTCAATGGAAACCAGAAAGTAACGGATTCCACCTTATATCAGCAATAAACCTACTTTCAGCCTTCTCTCAAAGCATGCCGTTTTTAGACAAAAGACTAAAACTTACTTAAAGGACAATCTAGAGATAGGGGACCAAAATTATATTAATCATCTCAAATGGCTGCTGTCTCCTGAGGGGTTAAATTTTCAGAGTAATTTTAACAATGTTCATATTTTCTTCAATAGATCTGTGTTATTTAATTTATGTTAGAGAGGCTGTTGCTGCTACGTAGGCTTTATTCACATAAGTATTTTTAATGTTTCATCCCATATCAAGGAATACATAAATATTAATACTTGCAATTAAATCATTACTTGAATTCTCAAGAGTTGATTTTGTTTCAACTATGCAACAATCCATGAGAGACAGCCTGGAAATATATTGCATTTCCTACTAGTCTTGAAGAAAATAGAGGGCTTTTGATTTTGTTTCTATTTTAAAACGATACCTGTTCCTCGCCTTAGGTTGACCAAATATTTGAGTCTCAGATTTACAGATGTAAAACACGCAGGCTTTTCCAAATGACCAAGACTGATAATCCATCAAAGCAGCATCCTCAGTACTTCAGCTTTTACAAATTTGTGCTGACTCCAACATGCAATGCACTGCATGAAGAAGTAGCCTCTGCCTCAGTAAGTTTCAGTAAAAAACAAAAAGTCATAAAAGAATACAGATAATTAAATGACATTTCTTCAAACAAACAACAATCCTTAGATTTCAGTATTCAGTGCCATTCTGGTGAATGCAACACTAAATCCCAGCAATTGGTTCTTACTTGTCCACATCTTGCTGCATCCACTCAGTAAGTACAAAATTCATATTACACGCCCTAAAACTATCAAACCTGTTTCAGATGCCGTCACACCAAGGCCTTTAATTCTGTTGAATCAGTTGCTGTGTGAAGTGTTATTTATCACCAGGTCCACAATGAATTAAGCTATCTGTATTGGGTGCTGTGTTGAGGTTGTCTCTATATAATGTGTTCTAAAAATACTAAGTACAGTAAGGAGGCATAAACAGGAGGATAGGAAATGTTGCCTAATTCAACAATATATCAAGCACAGAGAAAAAAACTGAAAATTGTGCAAACACCTCACAAGTTGGTAAGAGGAATTATTTCCCTATCGATGTTCCTTTAGTACTACTGGAGGACGATCTTGCAGGTAAAATATGTAAAAATGTGTGTTCGTTCTACTAATGTCAAAACCAATGGTAATCTTTAGCTTGTTGACATGCACCCAACAAGTATTAGCCACAGATGCACAGAGAGTAGTTCCACTCACACCACACAAATTTAACAGTCTCCATAATTTCTTTCCTTAGACTGCTAGAGATTACAGCATAAAAATAGTGTTTACAAGTCCTACATTTTCAGTGATTTTTAGCCTTCTTACAATTCTAAGCAGATAATTTCTAGAGTTATGTTCGGAAGACTTAAATCTAGATAGCATTTTGTTGCTTCTCTTTGCAGTGAACTAATTTTAGCTTTGGAAACACCACCTACCAGGCATTTCAAGGCTAAAAAGGATACGGCTGTTAACAGCTTTAGCAGTACCATTTTAACCCAGTCTCTTGCATACCATTGGAAATAAAGAATCTAACCTCCGGGGAAAAAATAAAAATCTACAGATTCAACATTGAATTAACATCAGCTTTTATTGCTGGGGATGCTATTAGGTGATATTTATTATTTGAAATACCTTGTTCAGTTAAAACTCAAAAGGATCACTTTCCATACTTCTCCATACCCAAATGTTTAAACATGTATTCCTTACTTTTATGCCATTAAGAATATAAAATCAACACAATCTTACCTTTAACACTGTTTACATTCTATGGATACCTAAGGCCATACCTTTTTTGGCATTTCAAATGTTTCTGCTGGGAATGCACATACTCTCAGTCATTGTCATTCAGCAGTACACACACCAAAGTTTTCAAAAATTATCAGCAGCATGTTAAGAAAAACTCCACACCAGTGGTTTGCCCACATCACTTGGCAATGTCCCTTTAATATTAATACACAGAGAAGTAAAATCTTTTCATAAATTCGTTCAAGTATGTGGAACATGTAAAATGCATAAGAATCAATATGGACTTCATTAATGTTATATTTATTTATTTTCCAGCTTCATACAAACTGGATGTAGAAGCATAAACATAGTACATTTCTACCATTTTCAACAAAAATATAACCAATATGTACAATTATTGTATTAAAAATACAAAAGGATACAGACTCCACCAATGTCTTTCTAAAAGACATACAGGTACAAGTAGTATCAAAAGTATGAGGAAATCACCAGTTAATTGTACATTCTGCACTTGACATCACAGAGCGAACTGAGATTAGCAGTCCTATGGTCTACAATTACTTAATGCTTATATAACATTTGTGCAACTTGTGATAGAGCTAGGATTTTGTATTTCTATATGCACATGAGGTCCATACCTTTGAGAATAAACTGGCAAATAATGCATATTACATGTAAAATTACAAATGCATAATTGACAATGTGATATATAAGCAAATAGACAAAAGCTATGATTACAGGAGAGAGAATTAAATAAAGCACTGACATTTGTTTGATACAGTGAAAAAACACTGCAATTTGATCTTTAAAAGTTGAAGCTATTTACGTTTATCTACTGATCAATATGATCAGCTGAGTTCAATGGAAAAAAAAAAAAATCCAAGACCAGCAGTTCCTCACATTTGAGTACTACTCGGATTGGCAGCCTTCACTTCTCCGGAGTCTGTGCAAAAACAACACAAAAATAGAGGGGAGGGTCATTTCAGTCATTATAGGGTTAATAGCAGCTGTGAGCAGGTGGTTGCTACACATTGGCCTTCTCTACACATGCAGTGTTCCATGAAGCCATTAACAGTTGTCACTATTTCTGCATTGCAAAGGCTGGCAAATCTAACTATGTTATTTTTCTTTCTTTTTACTTAAAGGCTCGTTTATCCCCTAATGTCGAAGTCAATAGATGGAGGTTATTAGATCAGTGTTAACAGCTGACACGAGCTGTGACATCCCAACTTGCCTTCACTGCAATGTTATCCAGTTAATTTTTAAATTTTAATATAACTACTATATAGGTTAAAAAAAAAGTATATAACTTAAAGGTGGGGTTGCCATCTGTCTTATTACAATGGAACACTTTTTTTTTAGTATGCCATCCTGTATTCCACAAGGCACAGGTAGGAGACACACTGTGTCCTCTTCCATCATTGACCAAATGCAAGCACTGTGTTTCTGCATTTACACCAGACCCGGATGAGGATGCCATTAACACTAACATTTACAAGCTTGTGAAGATTCCAGGGTGGGGCACATTAAGAGCAAAGCCAGATGGTCAAGGAAAGGCTGCATCCTGTAACCTCTGCCTTCCCTTCTGCCCTGCTCAGCCATGTGATAACAACTTTCTTCAGGAGCTCAGGCTGGCAACTTTACTTACAGGTGTGAAATAATACTCTAATTACTATTCAGATGCAGTATTTGATCTCCCAAACGCAAATATACAAAACTGTAACAAAGGCATTGTAAACAAGCAAATAAGCACTGCCTCCTTGAAGGATCTCAAAGCATTTTTCTCTTTGTTGGTTAAAGGCCAAATGTAATTTGACAACTAACTTATCTCATTATCCCAATGAGACTAAGTGCTAGGATTGTGATTAAAATCTAAAAGGGAGATTTAAAAAAACCCTTCCAGGCATTGGGAAGTGCAGCCAGAGTTAATCATCCTGATGTGATGATCTTGGAATTTGGAATGATACTGTGTGATGTGGCAGACAGCGACAGTGGTAGCTCGGAGATTGCTGCACTGTGCATTTCAAGCAACACAGTTTGAAAAGTGCCAGGGCGATTTCTTCACAGTATTTCACATGCAAAGGGAGAAGGGACAGTAGGGGGAGGGGCAGAGGAAGAAGCCCCATGCTGCTTTAAGGCAGGGAAGGAGGCAAATAGGTCCACCATCCTTTAATCATAGTTCCAAGGCTCCTATTCTAGGGACATCTTCTTGTGCTCTCCTTTAAGGTGGCTCACTCTGGATCCAGAAAAGTCCAAGTCTTAGACAGCAGAGACTTGTTCATCTTCTGCAAACATAATAGGATATGGGAAAACAAAAATTAGTTCATAAAGAACAAGACTCCTACTGAATGAAACAAGCTTGTTCGTACAACAACTGTGTGTATTGTTCTCATGTGTTTTCCACTTCATTGAATAAATATATACACTTTAAAACAATCTACATTTCAATACATTTCAGGTCTCACGAGAAGTATTTCTTTGTAATTCTAATCTTGAAGAAAATAAGACAATTGCTTTCACTGAGCTGGGTGCAGTTCTTCACCTCAAGGAGTACAACAGATACTCCTAGATATCTAATAGCTTCAGAGAAGCATCTCACATTTTCCCCAAATATATCTGCAATTTAGTCATCATTAGAGGAAACAATAAAAATCTGTTATGGTAACTCTCAAAGTCTGAGGCAGTTCAGTTAAGGTAGACTTCATTTCTTTTCCCCATCATGTTCAACTGCAGAGTTCATCCTGCACCTAAAACCTTAGTAACTAAGCAGTTAGAGGGAGAAGGGGGATGTTAGACTATCATTAGCAAAACAAAGCATTGAAGTGTGATTTTGGCACCACTCTGTCTAAATTTTGAGGTCCTAAAGTTCCAATCCAGCCTTCTCCACAGAAAAACATCACAGATGAGCTAAGGCATAAAGATGTAGCCACACCTGGACCAGCAAGGTAGCAAGACAGCAGTCAGCTCATCACGTGAAGCAGTTGGAGTGGAAGACTCAGTGTCCACAGTGTAAAGAGTTTCAGGTAAAATGTGAGCGACTACCCAAATAAACCTGAGCAATGATGCTCTATGGGGTGGATGGGCCAAAGTATTCTGTAGACCAGGATGCTTTTTGATCATTAAATACATGGTTAACGTGGAAAAATATGGCAGGCAGGGCTGTACAAGATGAACACAGGCACCTTCAGAGAAGCTCTGCCTAAGGCAACTGCTTGGTTGTCCAAAATTCAGGTGGACCTATGTGCCAAATTTTTAATTATATTTAGGATGAACTGAATTCCTTCCCTTCTAAGAAGTTACCAACAACAAGAAGTTAACAAATACCAAGTTTTGAAATGAAACGGAGTTCAAATTATGGCAAGAATTTCCATAGCAAAATACATTTGCGCAATTCACTTTGTGACTGTCTAAGCACTGACCAGTTTTGCATACAGCATACTCAAAATCTAACAATTAGAAATTTACCGTCTTCCTCTGTGGAAAACCCTTGAGATGGATAGTGAGCAAGACGTGGATCTGACTCATTTGGTTTATGCCACTGAGGTTTGTTCACAGGCCTGCCAGCTGAATGACCATGCGACTGCTGCTGGGGAGTTGCTGTCCCATGAGTCTCACATGTCCGTGCCACCATCCTGGACCTCTGAAGTGCTACGTTGTAGTCTGGAGGCTTCCTCGTTGGATGGGAGCCACCTTCTGCAAACTCAGCAATAGGTATTCCTACATAACCGGGAGGAGTTGGAGGTGGTTCCCGATATCGACCCTCTTTTCGTGCTGCAGGAAGAACAACAGATGATCATAAGAGATAGGAAGAGAAACACTGCTCGAAGGAAAATAGATGGTTAAAAGCTAAATAAATATCAACCAACTCAACAGCCCAGGAAGAGAAAGTCTGAATGACAAAGGTTAACTATCAGATGCTAGACAAAGAGCTTGTGAAAAATGAATCAATCGAGAAAGTACAGAATATACAACATACACAAGATGTAGCTATTCTTCCAGTACTGAAGCACTGGTCTAACAAAATCCACCAAATTACACAGGGAATTTGTTCAAACTTTGCAACTGAAGCTGTTCCATCAATTGTATAGAATAGAGCATACAGTGATCAAAATAACATGGAAGACTAAAGAGTACACAGAAATAGCATACATCAGGAATTTTGGCATCTCCCCAAATGCATGATTATCTTAATTCTGAAAATGGGTTTCACATCCAAGAGCTTATCTCTTTTGGTTTTAGCATCTTAAAAGGGAAAAAATAAAAGCATATGATACACTATTTTCTTCCTACAATCTTACTACTTAATGAGGCATAAGCTACAATTCCAAGAGGCATGGAAGAGAAGTGGGCTTCATCATCATACTATCTGTATGCACTACTGCCCAGAGCCCCTACAGCTGTATTCTCTGCAAAATTAAAATTGAAAGTATTCCTGTAAGAACAATGACTGAGTATGACTTTATCTAGGAGATGGAAAGACCACCACCTAGCTTGTGGATCTCACTGAGATGTAACTGTTTACCTGAACAAGGCTTAACTCTGGGCACACTGAGAAGCTCTCTCTTGGAGAGAGCTCTGAGGGAGAAAACAACAGTTAAGAACCTTAAGCATCTGCAGGGACACACAGAAGATAGGCAAGAGTCTCTGTTTCAGAGTTAAGCACTCAGAGAAGTCAGCTGAGACTTTAATACTGAACACTTATTGTGAGCCCAGCCCTTCAACACATGACCACTTAACTGACAAACCTTACAAATACACCAGGAAAAACTGACTGACACAAACAATTTACTTTCTACAGCTTGTCATACACGGTATATTCTTGCAAAAGCAGTGATGACAACACAATTAGGCAGCATGATTTGACTGAAAGGGCAGTACAAGCTTAAAATGGACTGGTGGCTACTTGGATGTAACCTTTTACAGACTAAAAATAAATCCTTGGTATTACAAGAAAACCAAATAGTTTCCAATAGAGTCTTTTTCTTGGACAAACTCTTTTAACTGAGCAAAGCAGCATGAAGAAGCTTCTGAAAAACTTTATTAAAAGATTTCTGAAAATCAGAAGAAATTCTGTAGAAAAATTCTGTTGTAGAAAAATTATATTGAAATACTGCAAGAAATCAATGTCTATTCAGCAGGTTCTGTTGGACAGTGATACACAGAGCTACATTTACAGGACAGTTAGCTAATAGTACTGAAGTGCATGTCAGTGTGTTGGTTTTAATTTTCAGGTCTCTTTCATGTTCTTTCAAGTCTCTAAAAAGGTAGTGGCAAGCACTGCCTTGAGAGGCATGTTTGGAAGCACACCTGTTACACATTCTGGAGGAAACCAAGGGTATCAAAGAGTAAAATTAGAGATTGGCATGATCCTGAAAAGCTTTCTCCTCTTCATAGTCCAGAGATTTAGATCTGCAGCCATGCTTTGAGGCAAAGGGACACTTCTAAGCAATACACTTGGGCCAAAAATGGAAAAGCAGTTTATTGCAGGGGTCTCAGCATGACCTCAATTCGGCAGACATTCAGCTGTGTCAGCAAAAAATGGCTTTAGATAGTTCTTCATATTAACCTGACAAAAGGCAAAGTGAGGGGAAATGAAAAGAGGCAAAAATGCAGAGGTATTGGATGCCCACGGATTAGGATGCATAGAAGGAACAATATGAGAAAGATGTTAAGCTCTGCCAGAGATACCTTCCTACTAATTTATGTATTATCTGATCTTTCCATTATTGAATGCATTTCAGCTCTAACGTCTTTGAAATCTCTTCAGTTTCAGCCATCCAAAGAAACATTTCAGCTGGTATTTAAACACAGAGAGATCCCATTTTCAGAAGTAAGGAATATTCACAATTATCAGACAAGTCATACAAAGGTATAAAGTAAAACACTTCTATAAAAATCAGGCCACATTTATTAAGATTTCTAAATATAGCCTATGGAGCCTTACTGTGATGAGAAATTCACATTTCAGAGCAGACATCTAAATACATCAACCTCTCAAAACATTGTCCAGCAGTTGAGCTAGTTTTTTGATGTATGGCAGGCTCCTTATAATATAATGNGTTCAGTTTTGCTTTAAAAATTAAAAAAAAAATAAAAAAATAAGATCAAACCAGAGAAGAGAAATGCAGTTTTAGAAAAGTAAGAAAAACCTTAAGCAAATGAATTAAAGTACTTCATGGTAAACAAAACTTAACTTACCAACAAGCCCCTTNGCAGACATTCAGCTGTGTCAGCAAAAAATGGCTTTAGATAGTTCTTCATATTAACCTGACAAAAGGCAAAGTGAGGGGAAATGAAAAGAGGCAAAAATGCAGAGGTATTGGATGCCCACGGATTAGGATGCATAGAAGGAACAATATGAGAAAGATGTTAAGCTCTGCCAGAGATACCTTCCTACTAATTTATGTATTATCTGATCTTTCCATTATTGAATGCATTTCAGCTCTAACGTCTTTGAAATCTCTTCAGTTTCAGCCATCCAAAGAAACATTTCAGCTGGTATTTAAACACAGAGAGATCCCATTTTCAGAAGTAAGGAATATTCACAATTATCAGACAAGTCATACAAAGGTATAAAGTAAAACACTTCTATAAAAATCAGGCCACATTTATTAAGATTTCTAAATATAGCCTATGGAGCCTTACTGTGATGAGAAATTCACATTTCAGAGCAGACATCTAAATACATCAACCTCTCAAAACATTGTCCAGCAGTTGAGCTAGTTTTTTGATGTATGGCAGGCTCCTTATAATATAATGNCTGCTGCTGCTGCTGTGTGAGTGGGCGCAGGAGCTGGCTTTGCCTCCTCTGCTGGTACAGATGTTATGCTGCTGGTTTCAGCTTCAATCGAAACATCCTTCCCACCCCTCCGCTTTATGGTACCTGTATCACCCTCTGAGTCCTCTCCCCAGTATCCTGTTGAAGATGCCCAGCTTGCCCTGGACTGTGCTTGATCGAGGCCCTCCCTACCTTGACTTTGCCTGCCATACTTTGTGCTGTGGTCAGGGAACATCAGCTGGTCCATATGGCTGCCCGAGGCCCACAGTCCTGCCCCGTCACCTGAACTATCAAAATGAGCATGTCCAAAAGGCAGAGTCTCCCAGCTCCTCTGGTGCTGGATTGTCTGGATGTTATCATGAGAACCACTCGAGCAAGAAGTCCAGCTACCGCGGCCACTGTCAGCTGCGTCGAGCGAAGCTCTGTCCCCCTGGTCCTGTGACAGCTCTTCTGTACTAGGAGAAGAAAGTACAGTTGCTCCAGCATACAGGCCTCTGGTCTCTGACAGCGGTGCATATGAGCTGGATACACAGTGATGAGGGGGACAAAAAATCCAGTGTTGGAATTGGAAGCCATGAACACGACACACAAAGAGCTCAACCATCAAAGAAAAAACAAAACATGCTGGGGGGTTGGAGTAGGTAACCTCAATGGCATTTTAGAGGTCTCTTTCCACCCAAACCATTCTTTGATTCTATGATTGAAGGTCTTGGGGCACTTTATAGTATTTATTGTTTGCATTAATGACTAATTCAATTTTGAGATTAGTACATTTTTCTTTCAAGTGTATCCTCAAGAAAACAAAAACAAACGAACAAACAAAACTGGATAGATAACTTGATGAAGGCTTACACTTCAGTGGAGTAATTTCAAAAGGTAAAATTCTAACTTTACAACAGCCCTTTAAGGCAGGCAAACCACATTGCACACATAAAGGGGAACAGACAGGGTTATCCTACTGCTTTTCCAGCCATGCAAAGCAAAGGGTTCAAAAGCTAGAAACAGCTTAGCAGGAGCTGGCTGATATTCAGGTTTAGATTTCAGCTTTTCAGATTTTTTTTCTGCTTGGGAAACAGTGAAAGCTAACTTTTCAACATTTCCTGCAAATAGAAATGTATTTTAACCTTATTTTAGGAAACACATGCTACTTCATAGAGCAACTATGTTTTCTGTAGCCTTTCAGCGATTAAGTGAGCCTGACACTATCCCTTACACAGCAGCAGAGAAAACCGACAAAGCATCACTTTTGCTTAGCAGATATCCAGGTTCCTGGGACTTATTCTAGCAGGGCACCTTCCTATACAGACTGGAGCCCTCTTCTTCCAAAAATTTAAGACATCTGATTAAAGAGTTTGCATAGCCTGAGATTCCCAAAGCTGAAGTACATCAGTTTTGGAACAGGTCTGCCATTCACAGACCGTGCAGGATTAAAACCCCAGAAACCATTCAGAGGACTGAAGCATCCAAGTAACAGCTCCAATAAAAAGTAACTGGAGACTAAACAAGAGCCAGAGCTCCAATTATTTTCACACCAAGGCTCACTGCTAGAGATTTAGAGAACTCCTCACAGCACTAGCTTCCCCACCATTACAGAAGTTAATTACCTAGAAAATTACTAGAAAACCAGCAGCGTAATGTGAATTTTAGCTTCCAATTATTGTTGACTAGAAGAGATATTTGGAGTAAAATATTTTGGAGTTAGACAAATAAGCACTTTTCCATGAAGCAGACTGGAAAATTGCTAGCTATTTCTGTTCTCAGTTTGATCACTGAATAATTGCATGAATATCTCATCTAATTCAGTTAATATCCCATGTAGAAAGCAGGCTAGAGTACTAGTCTGCCACAAAGTGGATAATGTATGGCACCACTGAAATGCTCAGATGGTAACATCTACTGAGGTAAAATCTTGCTGCTGTAGACTTCATTGTGCACTCAGGAGTGCAAAACCCTTTCTTGGCAGGAATGGAGCATTATCATAAAATGCAGCATTGAAATAGTAGTTTTTTAAGAGCAGAGGAGAAAAAATATTTGAGAGATACAGGGAAAGTTACATGGACATATATACATGCCACACACACACACTACATGGAAGTATAATGTAAGTAAGCATAAATAAAATTCTTACCCTAAGCTGTATTGATCTGGTTCAATCATAATTCTTCTGTCAATCCTTCCCACACCAAGATTTGTCTCCACGATGCTGACAGAATGCCTTTGTCTCCTCTCATCATGCAGGGAGACTGGCATAGAGTCAAAAGAGGAATTGCTGACAATACTAGATCTGGAAGAAATTTCACTGTGACCAGAATCGGAAAAGTTATCCACCGTGCTGCTTGGAGCCAAAGTGTAGCCTGCAAAGGGAACATCGCGTTAATCAGACTCTCCAAGATGCCTGCTCAGCTCTCATCAGGCAGCTGGCAATATTGCAACAAAACTGGCAATAAAACAAAGCTACAATTACATTTACACAGCACTGCAAAAGATAAAGATACATAGCAAAACTGTGACACTGTGTCTTTGGTATCTTAATCAGAGCTTTAGGACTGTGGGAACATGTACTACTCATTTACAAACCAACTGCTCTCCTCCCTTCTTCTCTGCCCTCCTCCCCTAAATTCTTTTGAAATTCATCATCATACTTGTATCCTCACATTATGAAGTGTTACTCCTCAAAAAACTGCCTGTGCATAAACACTGTCTCCAAGACTGGAAGGAAAGAAATGCTCTGGTTGAGATTACTTCTTAAAGTAATCCAAGAGACTCTGTCATACAGTCTTTCTGTTCTGAAAAGCCACACTTCAGAGATGAACAGCCGGTACATGAAGCCCAGATGTCTGGGCTGACTGCTTACTACGTATCTTGGGTGACAGAGGGGCAGGTTTTCAAGCTTTGTGATACTTGGCTAGCTAATTAAATTCAAATTCCTTATTACCAGAGCTATGGCGACATTTGGAGGTAGGTAGCACTGACACAGCCAGACTGAGATCAAATCTGTAAACCATGTCACAGAAGCAAATTCAGCTTTTGTTTCAGTATTAAACAAAGTTGTGCTGAATCTTCTTGTCAGCTAAGTTAAAAATCATTAAACAACACATCCACAAGTCACTGCAGTTTTAAATTATTTTGCTTTCACTCTACTCATAAGTGTCAAAATTACTTCAACTGATCTATCCCAATTCACTTGCTGAGACATGGTATTAATGCTGTCATTTTTATCTGAAAGACTGTTTCATTAGCTCCGCATAACCATCAAAGCAAGGTTTTTTTAAAATCATGTTTAGGATTTGCTTTTTGCAAAAATAAAGTGCTTTTCACACTAAGAGTCAAGTACAGAATTCCAATTCCTTTTTCAAAAAATGCACAGGCATGACCATATTTATGTAAGTTCACTCTTTGCTAATGTAGTATTTGGGAGAAATAATGATGACAAGCTTACAAGGACTCAAGATGATATATCCTCTACATATTATCCTCCTCCATCTGACCTTAGTAATAACACTTCAATTGAAGTCACTTCAAACCCAATGTATATATTACCATAATGCTACATTATCTAACTGTTAAACTGAACTTTTATGCTATTCTGAAAAGAGAATAAGTTAGAAGTCACATGCAATACATCTAGGCTATCATACTTTCAAAGTGGCTTTTTTGGTTGGTTGGTTGGGGTTTTCTAGGTTTTGCTTGTTTGTTTGGGTACTTTTTTTGGTTTTTGTTGTTTTGTTTTGTTTAAACTACAGGACAATGCCTCCATACTCTGTTTTGTCAATTCACAGCCAGAGCTACCATGAAAACAAACAAACAGGCTTCAGAAAAATCCCTTCAAACTCCTAAATTCACTTTAAAAAATAACTCTATGAAGTCACTTAAGAAGATCTTCATCAAGAAAGCTCCAATGTGTAATACCATTCCTCAAATATTCATACACATGGTTTAAATAATCAAGCTGCTATTAAAATATTCTGCAGTATAAAATATAAATTAGAATACAAAATATTCTCATTTGAATTCCAAATATCTTAAGCCCTTCTGTCATACATAGGCCACATCCCATTCAAATGCATGATACAGCAAATAATTCCTCTAATAGACCAGTGTGGTCAATGCTGTACAAAGATTTTAAGTTTCAACTTGCACATCCTTCCACTGAAGGCAGGAAACACTGATCATAGGAATATGTTTTGTCCAAAGCAGCTGCAGTGAGAGTGACCTACTGCATCAAATCCTGCATCATATTAGGCTTTCTGGCTTTTGATAACCAGAGGGCTTTCAAGTACCCTTGAAATCAGGTTCACAGCTATCCTTTCACATATCCCACTCTGCACTACATTTCCTGCCCTCATGCTGACCACAGGTGACAAAAATAGGAGCAGCAGTAGTTTGAGTGTCCAAATTTTCTCTCAGAAGCTTCCAAAGTCCATGGACTTTACTTCAGGAAACAGGATGAGAAATATTGGATGTCTACTACCTTTCCTTGGAGAGCTCTGTGGTGAAGTAGGAGGAGAAGACAGTTGTGAAGATGCACTTGAGACAGTGTCTTCAGATTGTTTCTTGTGACGATCCAAACTTCCTTCTTCTGATAATGAAAGAATTTTCTTTAAAGCTTGTGGGGAGTTAATGCCTTTAAGTGAGAATTAAAGTAGGCAGATGTAAAAGACCAGCACAAGTACATCCTTACATTTCATAATGCATTTATAGAGCAGACACCACACAGGAAGAAAAAACTACTTTTTTTTCCTGTATGTTTCTCAGTTTCTGACACCAGCTTAAATGAAGCAAAATGTTTAAACCTATTCCTGTTTAAAATACAGTGCTTTATTACCGCATATTAGTGCAGATGGTCTTTTATTCTGGCCACTTAAGATAAGTACTTTGCCACAGAAAAGACAACGAAAATTTGATGTTGCAGAATACTGCCTATACAACAGATAAATTGAGGATATGCATAGGAACAGTTACTGAGAAACTTGAATTAATATTAGCTTAAATACAGACACACACCAGTCTCACTGTTTAGTGAAAATTTATATAGTAAGCATTGAAACTGCTCTCCTGTTTCTTTTCTATTCAGAGTAGCCTAGAAGGTCAAAGAAAGCTGGAAAGAAAATTAATAATGAATAGGCTTAAGAAATAAGGCCATCCTGCAGCTGCCTTCCCCTCTTTCATTTTTGAGAAGTATCTCTGCACCAGCTTATTTTGGGAAACTGAAGAGTAAAAACATCCTGAAGATGATGTATGATGCAAATATCTAGGGCATCAAGAACTGCTTTTCCCAGGCCACACTTATCCATCTTTCTCTTTCCCTCCCCTCAAAAATCCACCCTGGGAAAGCCTTATAAGTGAAGGCAGAGTTTCTCTGACAGTTTTGCCAATGCTTGTGGTAGAGGTTATTTCCAAGCATTCGTGGACTTTATCTTTGATCTGTTGGATCACAATCCTGTTATCAATAATTTACAGCTGCCTGATCAGCATAACCTAGTCAGTTTTCAGAAACTTTGCCACTATGAGCACAAAACGCAGTCTATGGAAATTCAAAGTCCTTTTAAGATTAAAATTTAATGGTAAAATCAACAAGATCTAGAGTAAAATTGAATTGTTTCTTGCTCATTTTGCTGCTCCTAACACTTTTTTGCAGCCTCAGCAGTGCATGAGGAAAACCAATAAAATCAGAATTAAGCTCTTGTGAAATAACCATCATGAAAAAGGAAGGGCCAGTTGTGCTACATATACTTACTACAGTTACCATACTTTAAGTGATTTAAGGAGTTTGTTAATAATGCATACATGTTTTGTACACATGTTGGGACACAGATTTGGAAATCAGGGTGCAAGAAATTCCTATGGTCTGGTATCTTTCTGTAGAATACAAAGGCAGCAACAACTGAATAACAGTAAAAAAGCAGAAGGGCGTAGAAGCCAAAGGGACAATTGTCAATGCGAAACTTCAGACCCACATTTCTAACAGGACTGCCAGCTTGAGCAGGCCTGAATTTCACCTTAAAAATTCTACTTGTGAAGAGACACCAAAACTTCTGAGGCATCTCAGATGGGTCACTCAAGAGCTCCATGTCCCTAATCCCTCTAGAAAAAGTTAAGGCAAGATCCCAGGGCAAACAGTGAGAAACATATATTCTTTCCAGCTGCTAGTAACAGGTAAATACTCATACTGATTAAATTGGCAGGATGCTTTCCCCCAATTTCTTTATTTCGATTTCTACAGAAGAGAACTACGTCTAGACACTGCCTGAATAGGCATAACCTGCATATCATACTATCAGAAATACAAGTCTGAACCTTATTGGATTAAAAATGTCTTTCTGACATCAGCAAGCAAACAAACTTCAGAATGTTAAACCAAATTCTTCCTTGTTCCACCTACCGAATGGTGGGAGGTCTTTGACTGGCACTTTCTTGCGAGAAGGATAAAGAGACACAGCTGGGACCTGCAATGCTTGGTTTGCTTTATGCTGCTGCGGCTGCTGCACTTTCTGCTGGATTCCTGCCCGGGGAGCCACCGGTGACGTTTCCGATTTTCCAGATCGTTTGTCTCCCGTGTTCTTTGGCACTTTGCAAGAAAGGGGACAAAACACTGAATGACTACTAGCTAAAAACATGGTGGGTGTTTTAGACTAAGCAGTGCAAAGCTCTCTGATTAACAATTAAAAAATAAATGCAGCAAAATATCTTTTGACAGAAAAGATGAAGAGGAAAAGAGGGGCAGATTTAACTTCATTTAAAATATGTACATTATTAATGAATGTTTTCTTTCTCAAAATAAATCTCTGCTAAATGATCATTGTTACTAAAAACACAACCAGAAGTTATACTGGGCTATCACAAGGACTACAACTGATTTAGAACAGACATAAAATTACTAGATTTTGCTACCCTGCAGAAAGGAAGGGGCACAAGATACAGCTTTTCCTCAAATCAAAATGAAATGGATATCCAGGATAAGGTCCCCCTCTGCTGCCCCAGGTACAGCCCTCCAGGTATCTCTGAAACACCTGGCCATAAGAAAATCCCCTATACCCTCAGAATAACCATATCCGCATTCACACTAATAACTTCAGCACATCAGAAATATAGAAAAACTTTTGACTCCTCCATACCATTTGTACAGACAAATCTAAAAAGCCCTTCTACACTTCAGTATGACATCATCTTAAAGCCTTATTATCTGTATAAATACTATGTCTCTATCCTGTTAATCCGCAAGATTATTTCCTTAAGATTCATAGATGTTTAATACTTGAAAATGACTAGACAAATAGTTTTCTACTTCATTGTCTAGTTACTGTTCCCAATTGCTTTACTGGACTAGAAACAGGGTTATATTGAACAGTTTTCTTGAAATCCCCAACAAATGACAATGCTCACATGTGTTGGTGGCTGGCTCACACTGCAGAGAGAGTGTCTGGAGGCTCTCTTCATCCATTTCCAGATCCAAGTTGGAGAGATACTGCTTTACTTTCCGTGCCATCTGAGCATCTTCATAGAGCTTTTTAGCATTAAGAAAGGAGCTCCGACGAACCCGCTTTTTATGACCCCCTGTTTGTGCAACATCCAGCACAGCTGCATTGGTGCTGCCCTGGCTGAGAGACCTGGAGTGAAGGAGGGCAGGAGGGGGAAGAAGAAGAGCAAAGATACGACTTAGTCCAATATGGTATCACCCAATAAGCATGAAACGTGCAAAATATTGCATGAATGTCAGTCTATGGTCAAAGCTCACATGCCTCATTCCAGTAAGTCAAACAGCTATAACAGATAGAAAGATGAGTGACAGGAAATCTTTTTACTTGGTTACAGGCACTATTTTAATTGCACAGATATTTTAACCTATTCTGCTCCAACTAGGCAATAACACTTCAAACATCTAGAAAAGCACTCAAGGTAGCTCTCTCACATAAGCCATCTACTGAGGGGACTGGAGCATTAGGAAAAGCTCATGCAGTAAGGCAGTGCTGACAGAAGACTATAGTTGAGGTTCAAAATCAAGTACGTATAAAGGAGGCATTTTGAAAGCCCTCTGTGTTTTAACTCAGACTGTATACAAAATGTACAGCTCTTGTAACTTGCAAGACTGAAGACACTTTTGTTAAATAAAATGATCAGCTAGTTCATGATGAAATAAATGCCATGCACATTTCAATGTATGCATATCTATATGAAAGTGATGCATTGGTCCTGAATTATTAAGCAAAAAATGATGGCTAATTGTAATATGAAAGTAAGTTAGTTGAGTAGATCCTGTAAGTTTTACCTTTTGTACTTGATTGTGATAACTGTTTAACAAGTGTAAGGCGATTACCAGCTTTTTTCAGCTGTTGCAACCTTGTAATTTTGTAATTTCTATCTTACTGAAAGTCACTTCCTTCAGCAATTTAAATTGGGGGTGGGGGAGGACACTCTACTTCTGCCACAACCACTTAAAAATAATTTAGAACTTCTGTGTTTTAATCTCAGATCAAAAGCATTCCTAGGCTAAAACGTATTGTCAGTAAAAATGGGTTAACAAAAGAAAAAAAGTCAAAGCACCAGAAAATTAAAGATAGCAAGTAGGAAACAATGCAAATGGTAAAGGAAGAATGAATGTCTGTGTGTTGTCACCAACCACTTACCCCAAACTCCTCCATTTCTTCTTCCTGCAAGTGAGAGCCAGGAAGAATAAAGCATGGGTTTAAGAAGAGACAGAGAAAGACCACAAGCTCAGAAAGAAAAAGACCAGACCTCAGGACAAGCACTTCTGGAAGCCCAAAAACATTAAAAAGAGCTTTGACTCGGGCATACAATCAGGTATTACAAACTCTTCTAGCTCAAATTAAGAAAAAAGAGTATGCAATAAGCTTGTCAAATATGAAGCCAAAGAGCATTCACTCCATGTTTTCTAACACAAGTAGTTGACACTGCTTCAGATACATTACTTCTACTAAATCAAAATTATAAGGCTGGCACCTGTCAATGTTTCAAATAAACTACTAGATATGTTTTCAAGGCAGTTTCTCTCCCTCCCTCCCACTGATAGAATCTCACTTCTATGAAGCAACTGTCAACTACGGAATAGTAAGAAACATTTTAGTATATATCAGTAACCACAAAATGCAGTGGTTTCCCCAGTTTTAGACCACTGCATCATGCTGATAAATTGCTAACACAAACAATTCATACTGCTCCAATAGAAGGGGCATGTGAAAAGCTCCTCCTGCTGACACCTAGCCTTCTCTCAGCTGGGGAAAGCTCTGCCTGGTACAACACACTTACCTTGTTCTAAACATTAGAGCAGGATCCATGTTCACAGAAGCCATGCGACCCACATGGCGAATCTCCTTCGCGATCATCCGCAGCTTCTCAAAATTCACCAAGCCCTCCACTTTAGAATCATTTCCTACAATCAACAACAGCAGCGATTAGGCAGGAAAGTTAGTTTTCCTTAGCTGGTAAAAGATGATGTGCTTCTGCTCTTACCTTCATGAAGGAATGTAAGGTCTTTTTTGATGACAGGAAACAGGGGGATAATAGGGGGCTGTAGGTTTTGGCTGTTAAGGACATTGCGATACTTCGCCATGTTCCTAGATGGATCAAACAAGTCCTGCAGATCTTGAAACAGTTTTTCATACTTGCTTGGAAGCTTTTCCCAAGTAGTTCGGAGCCTTGCAACTGGTGCCAAATTCAGGCCACTTGAAACAAAAAAAGTGCAAGAAAGTTGAAGAACAAGAGAAAGAAACAAAACATCCTAGAAAATACTATTTTGTATGAAAAAATACCATTTAGCCATAATATCTTAGCACAAGTGTCAATAAAGTAACAGAAATAAAAAAAACTTTTTACCAGCACATATTACAGAATAATTAAAATTATTTTTATCAACTGTAGCTGGTACAAACCCCATTATTGCCTGTCTTGCTATTCATTTCTACCTGTGGGAAAGTCTGGTTCCTAGAATCTTTCCTGAGTGATTTCTTGAGAATCACTCAAATTTTTCCCATCAGACAGGCTGCTTTTATTTCTCATTGAGATCAGTTGAAATAGTTGAAAAGAACTCAATATTTTGATGTCTCAGAAATGCTGACTGATTATCAGCATGGATCCTTGACTTTGGAACTTGCCCCATTTGCTGAATAGTTTTCAAACCTAGTCATCTTCAGGAAAAGTGTCACATTCAATCTGTTGACTGAATGCCAAGACAACGATGACAAGAGCTTGTGTCAAAGACAGTGATAACATTGTCATTTTAATGCAACTTATTCAAGCTTTTTCATAACAGACAATACTGGGGGATTGATTTCTTTGGGTTTTAAAAAATATATATAAACATAGACATTAGAGTTTTCTCTCTTCCTTCTCATTCCAAAACTATGAAAGGTTTTCTGAGATTTTCAGTACATTTAAAAATTCTTATTAAAATATCATTACTTACAGACAATTATGATATCACAGTCTGTTATTGACTTTTACCAGAGTTCCCTGCAAGAAACTGCTGATACAAAGAAAACCAAAGGCAACATATCATGGCTGAATGAATTCAAGATACTGGGCAGCATGTATAAAAATGATCTGCTTTGGGGAAATTAACCCAGTCATTTACAACAATTGTGTGGCTTTTCTGTATGTACCTGTTGTTTCTTTTGGTCTTTGTCTTTAAATAAAGTCTCTAGTGCCATGTTCACCTTGCCACACTATCTTAAGCAGTAAGTACGTATCTAAATAAATATTTCAGCAAACATTTCAAATTACAGAAAAATTCAGATAACAAAAAATGCCCTCCTTAGCAGACTGCCAAGTGTTGATGCTAGCAGTATTAACTGGTTTACTCTATTAATGACATTTTTTTAGATTAACACAAGTAAGGCTTTGCTTTTCACTTAGAAGTAAAATTAATACTGGGCAATACCTAATGATGGCAAACATTGAGTTGAAGTTCTTGCATTCTCTGCAGTGCAGCGCTATCTTAATGAAATGCTTAATGATCTTCATTCTCTTCAGCTGGTTGGTTTCTCTTAGAATCTCAGAAGCCACCCAGAATGTTTCTTGATTTATCACCTCTTCAAACCTTTTTAGATTAATGCAACCTGTTTTTGATTTGAGTTTAAACAAGTCATCTATGTATTCTGTAGGTTCAATATTACGGAACAGTTCGAAGTTTCTCATGGAGAGTTGGGTAGCCACCTCAACAGTACTGAGCTGTAGTAGGGAAATTTGGCTTTCCCTTAGTAACTCTTGAGCATCTTCATCTGAACAGAGAGTCTCTGTTTCCATGTTGTTCTTCAGGTAATACCTGCAAAAACAAAATTCAAAAAAAGACACAATACACCCAATTAGTACTGAAAGTTACAGCAATGATGCAGATGGAATCTCAGAATAAAATGAACTTCACCAGGCCTAGGTATTAATGAGAAGCAGCAATTTGTTGCAAAGAAGCAGAACATAAACAATTAAATAACACACTTTTAACAAGATTTTGACTTAATAAACCAGCATCACCAGCTTTAGCTCAGTCTCCGTCTTACCTGCCACTCAGCTGTATCCTGTCAGCAAGCTTGGACAGCTGATCAGGAAGCCTCCTTTGCTTGATGACACCCTCGGGTGTGACAGAGACTTCACAGAGTGAATAGGCATCAGGGGTTGCAGTGAGAGCAAACTCCCTGATGGCCTGGATGACAACTTCCTTTGCTGTTGTGTCCTTGCTGATCATTATGTAGCGACTTTGCTGGTCTGCCTTGAAGACCCGCAGCACTTGATCTGGTAAGTCTGGAAAAAAAATACACACAAGTTATGCAATTTAGTAAGCAGAAAATAAAAACGTAATGCTATAAGAACAAGCAAGTCACATTAAGTTTACTTATTAGTGTTATCAGTTTTTACTTTAGTAAAAGCTAGTTCTATTAACATTCAGGAAAAGAAATTAGTTAGGCTACAGATGGAGTAAGCCACAAAAATATATTAACATTTTCAAAGTTTGGACAGACAAACTAATGAGCAGTCAGATTTTCACAGGTGTTTAGTCCTGAAAAATTCTGTTTAAGTCTGAGAAAAATCCAGGATATTAAACTACACTATCCTATACAATGACGTGTAAGAAGTTTAAGCAAGTAGGTGACAGGAGTGTCAATATCCTTAAGGATATTTCAAAGAAAATAGATTAATTTACCTAACTCTGACACTCAACCAGAGCATCACACACAAAGGCAAAGCACGTGATATAAGTGGCTAGGAAGGTGCTTGTTTAATAGCCAGCATGCATGTGTACATGAAGTGCAGCAATATTGATGCACCCAACTACTCAATTATCCAAATGTTCTGTCGTTGATGCGTTTAGATCATAGTAATAAATGAGTCAGTAACAGACTGAAAACTTTGCTCTTTATATCTCTGTGCCAGTATTTTAGTAATTAAGAAAGAAGCCAGGGACAAAGAAAAACCTTCACAAATATTCAAGTTCTAATTATATTCCCGTTTCAAGTGACTGAAGTCACAAAACTTACAGTGAACTGTTTTTTAGGAAATCTGGAACACTACCAGCCTGACATTGGATTTGATATTTCCATTAGCTATAGGGAGATACCAAATCCATACATATTTTCATATTTCCTTGGATGTATTGAAATCCAGACCCACTGAGCAACTGAATTTTGGTTGTTATAACTGTATTATTTAAAAAAAAAAAAAAAAAAAAGAAATTATACAGCTACCCACCACTGGGTTTTTTAACATCAGGTATTTTTAACTGACAAGTATTTCAATTAATTTAATTTCTTCCCTCTGTTACAAATAAGCATTTCTAGTTTTGTGAGACATAACATCTAGTAATTTCTCTTTAATATGTTTTTTCTTTAAAATAATTTTTATTTTAGATCAAAGAGGATATACAAGTAATAAAATATGTAATAATAGAAAGCTATCTAAAAATTAAGGCTTCTGAAACAACTATCATAAAAAAATACTGAAAAAACAGCTGCCAAATGGAAACATTCACTTTGACACAACGACTGTTTTTTTGACAAGACCTGAATGTGCATAAGATGTATCCAAGTTACTACAGAAATATCTATTCAGCAGCAGAAATCTTATGACAAAGGAACAAAACTTAACATCCCCCCCCGCTACTGCATGTTTCCAAAATAATAATTTGGAAAGCATTAAGATAAATCTCTCTGAGTTCATTTACATGACACAAAGGCTTTTTAGGCTTAAATATACTATTTTACAAATTTCACGTAACTAAGCCTGTAACTTTTAAGCTCACAGTAGTTTTTTGCAGCTTGAGAAGCACTAATACCAAGACACACTAGAACTGTGTGATTACATCATCAGTTACACATAAAGGATATCATTACAGGCCAGTTTATAGCCCTTCCTAAGCACTTGAGTCAAATGTAGAAATACTTTATAACAAGCAAGTCAATTTTGCCTTTTATCACCAACTCTACACTGACCCATCTTCCTTCAGTAATTAGTTGAAGAGGGATACCGAGCAGTGCCTGAAATATTTGCTACATTTTTTGACATCTCGAGGAAGGCAAATGCCAAAGACACAGCCTTTTAGATACACTAAAAAGCAGACCCTTCTCTAGATCTTGCTGCCTCTTGCTGTTACAGAAATCCACTAAAAAAAAATGCTGTGAGGTTGGGAGGCTACTGTAAACAATACCCAGGTGAAAAATTGTTTTAACTGTCCCTAGAAATAAAGCGTTTTGTGCAAGAAGAAAATAACCTGCTCTGCTGGATCACTGAAGTCAACATGAAGAAATTCAGAGGACATCAAACAGAGAAGTCCCATCTTTGCACTGCACTTTACCACCCAGATAAAATGGGTGCTTACCTATCAGAGTTGGGAGCAAAAGCTCTACACAGAATACAGAGAAGTCTGCCAGCAATGGAAATGATTACAGCTATAGCAATGGTAGCAAGTAATTCAGCCCAATAATTTTTAAATAAAACACTCGAAGAGAATCATAATCACCCCCCTTCACTGCTTTTCAAAAAAGGAAACTGGAGTGGCAGGCTGAAGAATGCAATGCTGTATGATAGGAATCTATTCCCTTAGAAAGATGGTGAAGGGAAAGAAAAAATACCAGTGACTGGCAGTTCATCATTACTCTATTATTTTGACTTCCAATCAAATAGCAAAGGCAGCACAAGAAAAGAGAAATCAAAGTGCTATTGAACATTTAAAAATAAGCCTTTAAAAGTATATTTGAGACAGCGCGAGCCAATCAGAAGAGAAACTAAAATGACTCCTTGCAGATTTCAAGCTGTTCACACTTTCTCCTCAAAGACTACTCTTCTAAAAGGAGCAAGTTGTTTTATTTTCTATCCTGAGGGATATTTCTCAGAGCCTCAAAGGACAGCTGCTCTACCACTTTCTCTTTCTCCTCCACTGCATTCAATTTCTTGCAAGCTGCCTCCATTTCCATCTTTAATTTAGACCAAAGTAGTAAAAGGAATTAAAATTGCAGGCTTTAATTTTTTCCAAGTCTTGAAATATACGGAGATATAATTCAACTCCTCTATCTACACTGCAACCACCTCTAAAGCCCTTAAGGTATATGATTTCATTTTACGCCCCCTTGTCCTTCCTTTCCACATAGGAAAAAAATTTTGCCTAAGAATTACCGTAAAAATATTCAGTACATGGACATTCAGGCAAGTTTTAAGCAAAGGAAAAAATCAACTTCTTTTTAAATGAGGAAGAAATGTATTTTCTATTAAGATACAGAAAAACTGTTAAAACACTGGAGCAATGGCATTATATCATATTGATCTCCTTTCCTCAATGCAAAATGCAAACATTAGAACCTTATTCATTTATTAAGCTTCTCTGAACTCCATCTGTGATTGAAAGGTCTTTAGGCCTGCAATGGCTTTCCCTCCCATGGAAGTTTGTTTGAGCTGCATGAGTCAGCAATGCCCACAGCTCTGGAAGTTAGGCAGTTGCTGCACTCAGCATTAGGGGCACAATAATTACCCAGAACCATCTGGTCTAGGTAAGTGGCAAGCTAGACAATGGAATTTTCACCCATTTATAGAAAAAGTTCTGATGAAAAGCTAGGCTCTTACTGATCAAGAGTATCTTCAAGGTGTTGGACACTAGTCATTAGATAAAATCCAAAAAAGTATCAATCTTCCAAGTGTCTCAGGATCAATCTTAGGCACTGGGGCAAAAATCAAAAACCACCTTCTTGCAGTCTCCTCTAGCCATAAAAAGCCTGAGATGGAGTAAGTAATGCTCAATATCACTGTTTCAAGCACAATGATTGCACCAACTTGGCCAGCATGTAGGTGGATATTTAAGCACCATCCCTTTAGGTAATGTTTGAAATCCCTCAGGAAGGAGGGCACTGAATTTTCAGTTCTACTTTTGAGAAATTCTCTGAAGATTAGGCTAAAGTAACCAAGTGTCTGCAGAGCTACCATCACCATATACTCCTCCAGCAGCTATATTTAATAGCAAAGATTTGGATACTTAACTCAGGAAAGGTTTCCCATTAAGAACCTTCCTGCAGCCAGATAAGAACCCAAATCCCAACCCTAACAGGAGCTCCAGCTAAACCCTTCTTATAAGATAAGCGTTTCAAGTTTCTCACATTCTCTCCCTATTTCTCCCTCACTCACACCTGTGCTTTGATCCTCTCTAAATGTGTTCATTTTTTATCTATTTTAGAAAGGGATTTTATATTCAAAGAATTTGGCATACAGCTGTAGGGCAGGGTGACTAACAAGAAACTTTGAAACTGTCTCTTACAAATGTAGTACAAATGATGCAGCTCTGTTCAGAAAAAGACTGAAATACATGTCTTGTGTCCTAGTCCAATGTCCTTTCCCTTTACTATAAGCTAATGATCTGCTATGCTATTTGAAAATATTGCAGTCTTTTAAACAATGATCTATCAAGGCAAATTATATCAGGGAAATCAGGAGTTTACTGACCAAGAATATCCAATCAGTAAGAAGCACTCTGCATACAGCATACTTGAAAAAACACACATCTATTATATGCGGGTGAAGTATATTGTAGCAAGTGTAATAAATCTTAATGCATGAATATGTGGCTAATTTCTGTGTGACAGCAAACAGTCAATAAAAAAATCACATGCCTCTTAGGACTCTATAAATCCAGACAAAAAACCTGAACTATGAAAGGAAACTAAAAGGTCAAGAACAGCAACAAAAAAAGGATCCTTACCTGGAGTGGTATTAAAGTCTAAGATGCGGTGATGAGACTGCAGTAGGTCAGGATTACTGGATGACAGGGTTCCACTGACAGGTAGAGCAGGAGGAATGTGCTTGCTTTGCCTCAGTCCCACAATGCTGTCATCCTGAGACTGGCCAATTCCAATGTCACTGCATGCAGAAAGAAATAAAATAAGAACTTAGAGACATTCAGAGCTTGGCTATACAAGAGGGATTCAGGGATGTCTCTATTGCTACATATTCACACTTTCAATTGCTAATGCGCCAGTGCTATTTAGAAGTCAAAGTACTCCAGACAACAGGACTTGCTGTCCAGCTTCTCAACAGCACCCAAATGTCCACTTATAGTGATTAGATTTGCCTGCTCACACTGCCAGAAGATCATCACCACTAAGCTCTCAGCAGTTGCTAGGTTCCTGGTTTTTAATGATTTTGTCCTAGATGTTCATTCAAAAGGTGATATATATACCTCATCATTCTTGCACCACCCCATCACCTAAACTTTGAGTAATACTGCTGTCCCCTCAGTGCTGTTTTCAGACCTGAACTTCAGACATTCTTCACCCCATCACAGACAGCATCTTCAACTATGTTTGTGATAGATTGAAGCCATACTGTATAAGGTCTTTCAACAGACAGATAAGAGAGGATCATTTGAGATAATTTGGTTTTCCCGCCCTGTATCACTTCTCTGAGTTTCTCTTCACTCAAGGTAACTGAAGTGATGCCAGGTAAGGCTAAGCTAAACAGCCTCTATCAGTATCTCCTCCAAAGTACCTGCCAGCTGTAAATAAAATACTCTGTGATAAAGGTGAAGGGTTTTGTCCATTAAATTGTCTAAGGCAGCATCCCAAAGGTCAGCAGTGCTAAATGGATCAGAGACAGAGCTATCATCATATTCCAGTAGGCATTGTTTTGCTTATTGCTTTTGAGTTCATAATAAAGTAAAGCACTATGACTGCTACAGGATGTAGAGCTGGAGAGAGCCATTGAACCTTTCTCTAAATAAATATATAGATATAATATATATAGAAATAATATAATATATATAGAAATAAATATATATATTCTCTCATCTAAATATATAGATCAAAATCCTTAATAAAATACTCGGTGTAAAATGTTGAATAGTAGTCATTATAGAAAGAGAAAAGCCTTAAAATGTAGCAAGTACAGGCAAGGCCGTTCTAAAAGCTGAACACATGTAAATCTATATCTACACATTTAAGTAAAGCATAAACCAGAATTTGAACTTCATTACAAACGTTACAACTAAGTCAGTCTGGTAAATTAATTGATGCAACACAAATGACTGCTTGTACCATAATGTTGGGCACTTAAGCCTTTGTCTAGTGCTCTATCCAACCTCAGAAATCCTAAACAGAAGTAATAAAGGGCTAGATAATTACCCTGATAGCTGTTACAGCACCAATATCCTTTCGTGCTTACCAATGAATTACTTGACACAGTATACTCTTGTACCATTTTTTAAAGTGCTATGAATTGAACAGTAGTCTGGAAAGCTACAACAGTATCTGAGCACTTAAGACACATTTTAAATTATGTGGACACAATTGCTTTTGAGAAGGCAACGTATGGTATCTCTCTGTGTTGTGTTTGGGGTTTGTCATTGTTTTGTTTTCAAAAAACAAGATAACTCTGTATTACCAAAAAAATTTTACAAAGTGTAAACCTCAAGCCATGAGAGTGACAGAAACACTCAAGTCCACTGAAAGAAGTTATTGGATTCTCTCTTAATCAGAGGTTCAGCCAGATCTGAACATTTGTATTTTTGTACTTCCACATCAAGCACAAAATACTGTGACAAGTAGTGATGATCAACTCAGCACACAGCTCTTTCATGCTAAGCCACAAGCAAATAAGTCTTTCACTACAACCAAAAGAATCACCAGCAATCAATATCATGGCTTTCAGGTAGGAACCACTCCACATTAAAAAAAAAGTAAACAAAAACCCCCGCAGCCCTTGTACCTCAAAATGCTTTCTGGTGGTTCTAAAATTCTATATATCAGATTTCATAAGTGCGCCAACAACAGTATTTTCTCTAAATTAAAATCAAATGAAGAAAATGTGACTCTTATATTAATAGTTTCACCTGCATTATGCATTCCTTTTGCAGTTTGTCAGTTTTATATAATCTTATACCTATCCTGTGCGTCATGACTGAAGCAGCTTCAGTAAAGTGGATCAACTCTGAAAATGTTAGGTTTAAAAGAATAAAAAGTGCCTAAAACTGTGCTTGATTTTAAGTATTCATATAAGAAATTGGAAAGCATTTCCTTTACACTCAGTTTACTCTATTTTTAAAACCTAGAAGCTGAGTTATTTCTAACTTATACAAACAAGTAATGAACCCTAGAAATATCAGATACAAAGAGCAACACTAAAAAAATCCAGATCCCTTAAGATTTACTGTTAGGTAAAATACTTTATTATGCCAATAGAAGGAGATTGTGGTTTTAACGAAACAGCATTTCTGTTGCTTCTGTATGCATCTGCAGGGAGAGAGCAGTATAACTACAAAGTAACTTTCCTGCTGAATGACAAACGGGGTAGAAGGGATAATGAAACGACAGAGATATCTGAACGCTTCTTCCTTCAGAACACAAAATCCTGTGCATCTCACTGCAGGGCTTCAGAGAGGAGAAACAGGGGCTGCTTCTTTGTCTGGGATGCTGCACTATGGACCAGGCAGAACTTCACTAGGGAGGGAAGTGGGGATTGTGTTTAATCCTTTTTTGGAGCAACTGAGCTTACAGAGCACAAAACCACTCTGCATCAGAAAAGTAAACCAAGAGCTCCAGTGGCGGCTGTACCCAGAATGCCTCAAGAGACATCTTACAGACAGCAAAGAGAAGGAGATTTCCCAGTAGGTGCAGAGGAAATGATGCTGTTTGCTCAGTTTGGGAAGTTACTTGACCTTATTGGACTGAAAAGCAAGACTGAAGGAAGGCATCATCTCCTGCTCAAACTGATTCATCTTTGACACTGATTTAATGTCTCAATAAGCAGACAAGCTCCCTCTAAGACTGACCCCATTCTAGTTTAACGATTGGTTTAGTCTGAGTACATCCTCGAAGCATTGGAGACCTCTGCACTCTTCACATTCAAAAAAGAGTGGACAGTTTCTCCTCTTAAGCTAGCTGAGTCATGAAGTCTTTAAATGCCTACTTTAACTAATGAGTAAATCAGCTTTTTCACCACTCTTGATTTTTTTATATGCAAAAATGTGAGACTAGGTAAAGTCCCTTAATATATGCAACACTAGTAGTTATGAGGAAGAATGAGATTGATGCTCCTACACAACAGGGGAAAGAAAAGCACAAACACTAAAGTCTATGGCTACAGATCTCTATGCAGAAACTATGCAGACAAAAACAACTGAATGTCAACAGGCTTTGCAGACAAATTGCTATATATAACACATGAAGGGGAGCTACCAAAAAGAAAATAAAATAGGTCAGGTTTTTCTGAATCTTACCCAAAGAGGTCCCTGCACAGAAAAAGTGTAAAAGAAAATAAAGGGGAAAAAAAGAAAAAACAACATGAAAATTTTATGCAAATGCTATGAACCATAGTGACCAACACAGAAAATCAGACCTTACAGCTCATCAGAGGAACAAACATGCAAGCCAGTGAAATAAAGGAAAACAATGCTAAAGACAAACAACCTAAAAAGAGGATTTACAGATTCTCCTCCATTTAAAAGCACTGCCATCAATTTAAGAAGCACCCATTATTTGCATATAATAATTTATATTAATTCGATCTTTCTATTACTAACATTCTATATATAATGTTTCAGAACGGTTTTCATTGAGTAGGGAAAATATAACATTAGTTAAGCAAACTTTTTCTAAGTAATAGCAGGAAAAAAGGGCCTGCATTTATAGCACAAGTGTCTTTTTAATGAATTTACATGGAATAGTTTCCTCCTTAGTGGGACACGGAAAAGAAAAATGGAAGAGAAAACACTGATCACAGAACTACCCTCTACAATTCATTTTCCCCACATCAATACCATCTGCCTTGGCCAAGAACCAGGTTCCCATAACATCATATAAAATTCACTCTTCTATTGTTGCCAGCAATTCTCAGAACTCTATTTCTAAAATGTGTTCATAGAATAAAAGCTATAGGACAGCATATTTAGCTTTCATTAAAAAAAAAAACCCAAAAAACCCCCACAAAACAAAACAAACAAGACAATTCTATCAAAGAACCCAAGTTAAAATTTGAATGTCAGTCCGCCTTACAGCACTACACAGAAATTCTCATAGACCACTGGAATGTGCATACATTGAAATCACTCCTCATATCAATTTGCAAGTAACCTGCTTGTAGAATTATTCTGAAACCATTTCAGTTAACAGTCCTCTAAAAAGAAAACAGGAAATTACATTAAGTAGTATTTGTGTCATTACTTTATCTGTATTATTTGTTTTAAGAAACAAAATACATCCAAATTGATGTCAAGAGCTGCACTGTTAGCAGTCTATGCTCACTGAAATATTCAGAACAGTTTTTTCTAGTATTTTTTCAGCTATAAGCATGATTTCTATTAATAAATGAAAAGTATAATCACAAACTATAAGTTCATTAGGAATTTTTAAAATTTAATGCAGAGGAAATTTTTAGGAGGAAATAAACTCACTTGTATGGTTTCTGAGGCAGAATACTTATTCGAGTCTTGTCAAGTATCTTCTTTAACTTATTTCTTCCCCCAACTGTGTTGGCTTTACTTTTCTTATTTACTTTTTCTAATCCTATTACCTGCTCCACATCAACAGCAAGGTCAGGGATGGAATAACGACTCGCCTTTTTAATGTCACCAATTTTAGGCAGGTGGGGAGCACCATTTCTTTTTTCTTCTGACAACCGTGTTAAGAGTTCTTTAAAAACTGCACAAGACAGGAAAAGGGAGGGAAGAAAAAGGACAAAAATGTAAAAGAAAGCTGTGTGCACCAGACCTGCTTAATATTAATCAACTTTTAAAACATTAGGATATTCTTTCAATTCCAGTATTAAATTAATTTAGGTGTAAGACTTTAAAAAACATTTTCACTTTTAAAAATTACATTCATTTTCTGTAATGTGAATCACAAAGTTAATTGGCCCAGACGAGAATAGAGATTCACTAGTGCCCACATGGTTACAAGGATGGTATCAACAGAAGGAATCTGATTTTTCAGCCTAAGGACAAAGGCTTCTGCCGAATAGCAACATGCATAAAAAGCAGGTTAGACAAAAGTGAGATAGAAAAATACAAATGAGAAGGAAGGTTTAAACAGATAGGCAGCAACACAAGCTCTCCGATGGACAAGAAATTATTAGCAAAAGGATCAAAAACATCAGAGGGGAAACAGCAACAAAGTCATAAGGAAAATATAACAAAGGAGACTACTGAGACACCTAGGATGTTTGACAGAGCTGTTGTATCCATCTGCCAGAAATACCAAAAAAACTCTCATTCTCCCTCAGCTCCCTAGCAAAGAGTCATCTCTGAGGCAGAAATATCTGATAAATTCGTAAATTCATTCTTCTACTGCAACTTTGAGCCTCAAAAAAATGCTGATATATTTAAATAAATCAAACAAAAGTGAACTGGAGAGAAAGTTGTATTCTGAGTGTGAGAGGAACTCTCCATACAAAAAGAGAAAAATCCTCTGATGAGTTGATTTGCAATAAATGAAAAGAGATAATTAAAACTAAGGAACTGTAGAAAAACACAGAAACAAGGGCAACTAACCAAGGATGAGTATAAGGGGCTACGTTTTACTGTTATTTATTAATTTTGTTCTTAATTTCCTCTAATTTCCAGAGGTACAACGAATCACCAAGAGACTTCACAAGCTTGAAATAAGACACACAAAAGTAGAGGAGAGTAATTCCAGCCAATAACTGCCCTGTTGAATAGGACTTGGAGGCTGGAGAGAGAAATTAGATACAGATAAGAAGATGCTGTTGAAAAATAAAACTCTCCTTCTGGGACTTGTGGAGAAGGAATTCTGCATGCAATACACAGAAAGTAACTGCTCTGAGACTGCTGTAATCTGATTTCAGTATTTGCAGCAGAGACACAAGGTAGAAATAAGTTAGAAAAACACAACTTCTGAGGAAAGGAAGAAATCAGGTTTAATCTCGAAAACACTAAAGGAACACATGACATTCAAACATCCAGTGTAAGAAGGCTGGTTACAGAACCTACATATAGAGAAACAAGAACTAAATAAGCATATGCAGATTTATTAAGAAATGTCTTAATTATTAGAAACAATTGAAATATTAGAACCTTTACTACAAAGCAAAAAAAGGCAAATTAAATCTTCAGTTAGTGCAGTGACATGCTGTGGTAGTACTCTGCCCTACTTACTTGTGATGAAGAACCTGATCCTGAAAGAGATACTCAGGGAACACATCACTAAATTATATGAGTAGACCAAGTATTCAGTGGTAAAAAATCAAATCAAACCCCCAACCTATTAATTACTCATGATGCTAATTGAGGTCCTGAGCTGCTTGAAGACTCTTCCATGTCTACTTTAGCATTTGTTAGAGGGAAAAATGTAGAGAAGATAAATAGTGTAGCAAGAATCTTTTCACTTAGGTGGCAGGAAAGGTAGTAATAGCTTTGAGCTTGTTACACTCATAGTGGGCTGAAAAACAGTAAATTCTGCAGAGTAAGACCACTAATCAACTGAAATGCCCAAAGAGGCTTCTTTCTTGAGAGAGAGCTAAACATTATATTTACACTCACATTTTTTTAATTTTGAGCTACATGATCACAGTAGCTCCTCTTAATCCAGAAACATACACTAGTGAGAGTGAAGTCACTTCAGATAAGTCCCTACTCTTAAATTTTTCTTTGCAATTATGAACCAAGGTATTTTAGGACCTTCAAGTTTCCTTATTTCGTACTCTGTCTAGTACGAAAGCGTTTCAAACAAAACTACTGTAAACTATTAAAAAAATAATTTAGGTCTCTATCAAACCTAGAACAAACAGTGCAAACTCACCAAATAAATTGGTTTTCACAGTGATAGACAGATGAGTGTTATTTCTAAGGATTTCCATGGCTTTTGTCAGCTGAATGTTTTCAAAGTTTTGACCATTCACTTCCAATATCTAAAAATTCAAACAAGTAACGTTATTTTCATGTAGTGAAGAGGAAGGAAACAAAACAAAAGGCAGGCGAGGGAGGGTAATGGAGGGACATGTTTTAAAATTAGATACCTGGTCTCCACGTTTCAAGCCTGCTTCTGTAGCTTTGCTTCCAAAATCTACACTGTCAACAAATATTCCAAATCCCTTTTCTGACCCTCCCAGCAAGATAAAAGGTAAAGGGGCTTCTCGAGATGGCTTTGTTAAGGTTATCAATCTTCGTTTTGCTTTAGCAGCACAAGCAATATTTAACAGCCTCAAATGTCCACCCATTTTCTACAAGAGAAAAGCACAATAAATGATATGTAACAACAGCCTGTCTATTCCCAGTCATCCCAAATTCTCAGGAAAAGACCCTCACTCTTACCTCCCTCTCCAAATTGTTCTCAAATTCTTCCAGAAATCGAGTCATAGCAGGATCTCCTTCAAAATCATTGAAGTGATTGTTCACCCACAACAATACTACCCGTGTAACCTGAAAATTAATCAGTATTATAAACATTTTGCTGGAATACTCAGAACAACACTACTGCCAAGTCCTTTAAAAATACTGTTCCTTAAAGGCCCTGTAAATTTCCATTACTATCTTAAATATTATATCTACATTTACATATATATATATACACACACACATCTAAATCAAACTTTACTAATATGCAATTATTTTTCTGGAGAATAGAACAAATGAAGTATTAAAATTGTTTTCACTTGTATAAGCAATGGTATGCTGTGTTTCATAACAAATACCACAAGTCAGAAAATTAACACTGGCTGTATCAAATTTGTTTGAAATTTGAGTAGGGAATAGTGCACACAGGTATAAGACAATGAGGCAGATCTATTTCTGACTTAAAACAATTTCCTGTTCATGTACATTTCCAAATCTGCTTAGTTCTTCAAGCCCATGATCACAAAGCTTACAATATGGGTTAATATTGGCTCTTGAATTTCATAAGTTTTTAAATGTGCCACCATTAACTTCATTTGGCATTTAACTCTTATATAAAAGAGCAACTATATGTTTAGAGGGCAGGAAAAAGGAGCTATTGCAAGAAGCAGGAAAGAGGTTTTAACAGCAAAAACATGCAATTCCTTTCCTTAGAGTCAATCTTTCCATTTACTCCTTCTTTCTCTCCACCAGCTACTCCACCCAAGAAATTATGATTATCAAGTTGAGAGGAATCATAGCTGGTATTTTACAGTTTGTTAGGAAAAATCTCTAAAGGAATACTATTAATAAATACTAATGAAGGTAAAGCCACAAAATAAAAGCTGCGTTTTTAAAAACTACATGTTTTTACTATAATATTCTCTCTTTTAGTATGTGATTTGACCTGGAACATCAGCAGCACTTGTCCTGACAAAAGAGTTTTGATGTCTTGAATTAATATTGACTCACTCTATTTTTAAAAAGTTGCTGAATCCAAAACGATTGTGCCACTCAATGCTACCTCTAAAAATACAGCTGCATTTCTTCTTTTATGCTGGGAAAGTAAATCAGTATGGACAAATCTCTAAACATTTCAAAACGTAGAGCATAGGAAAGAAGTCTCATACAAATTTTAATCAGCTAATGCTAACCCCTGTCCATTCTTTGTGTCTGTACAAAATCTAAACCTCTGCTAAAATTCTGACACCAGGCATGCAAAACCAACCCCTGCCACCCTCACACTTTCTAGGTAGTTTTCCTTTTACCCCAGAAAAGCAAATGAATTCAGAAGAATTGCTGAAATTAATAACCAAACTAATCAAGCACTTCAGAACTGCTCAAGTTCAGATTCTAACTGAAGGCAACTACCCAGCTCTACGTGCTGCAGCTCCCAGCCACAGGAACATACTTGAGATTTTTCCACCTTTGAAACTGAAGATGAACTTCATTCCTGTTAAACAGCTCTGATATTTCTCATTACTGTGGATGACATTGGAAGATCCAGACAATGTTTGGATAAATTCAGGGTAATTGCAGATTATTAAAATTGGCTGGGAAGTTGCAAGCCATACCACACAATGTATTTTAAACCTCTGCAGAAACAGCTTCACTGTCAACGCTGCTTTTAAAGTTGGGACTTCCTCATCTACACCCAAAGGACACTGAGCTGGGAGAAGCTGAATCCTGACTTGCAGAGGAATGACATTACATGAGTCACAATCAGGAACAGCATTAAAAGAGGATTAAAGCTGTAAAATCAAGCACCCTGCTGAAGGGCAAAAATCATCACTAAGGCTGGATGTCCAACATCCCACTCTGAATACTCCTGAGCACTGATCCTCCCAGGAAGTTTTACTCACCCCTTGTGCTCTCCTGACTGCCTACCAGCCCCCAATACAAAATAGCCAAAATGTTCCAGACTCCTTATTTTCTACTTGCTTATCTCCTCTTGTGTCAAGCTGTTCTCTGCCTCTTGCCCTTCTGTCAGTGCTACTGGAGGTCAGAAAAGGTTGGTTATTGAGGCAGCAGAACAACGAGCTGCTCTGCGTTCAGACCTGATACAAGCAACTGCAGCTGTGTTAGCTCATGCTTTTAGAGGCTGAGGGAATTGTCCATTGGAGGACAAGCAACAAAACTTTATAGATGAATTCCAGTATTATAGCTCTGAACAGTATTAGCTGCAAAGCCTACCCTCCGTCAAATATAAGATCCTTCCTTCAAGGCACAGCTATACTAACATTTCTGGAAGAAATATCTAGATTTAAATAAAAGCTGAAACCCAAATTTCTCGTTTACTATACTAATATAATTCCCTTGGTTTCAAATTTACAAAAGGAAAAGGCATCTGGAAATTTTTAGTAATTTTTTTACATATGAGAAAGTTGCATACAAGAGAAAATAAGAGCAATACAGTTCGAAGCACAATATAGCTTCAGGAGACAGTGTGCCAAAACTGGATATGCCTTAATCTTCCATCGTGGAAATTTTATTTAGAGAAGACGATACTGGATTGCTTTCTTGTGTTTGGGTTGGGCTTGGTGGCCTTTTTTTTAATGCTACATAAAGCACAATGAATTCTTAACAACGTATGAATTTCCTAATCTCTTTTTAAAAAAATCACAACATGCTTGCCAAGTTGAATTAACTAGTATTATGTACAGAAAACACAGAACTTTGTTACATGCTCAAACTTGGAGACACAATAAATAAAAATACTGACTATTGGGAAAAAGAGCTTTCCATATACATGCAAGCAACTAAGTTGTAAAAACACAGCAATGTAAAAACATGGGCAATTTAACTTGCCTGAACACAGTAATGTTTAAACAAAATAAGGAAAAATATGTTCTTAATTTTTTAGCCATATATTTTGCCATTAAAATATGTCACCAGCTATTTGTGTCTTATTGAGCTTGGTCATTCTCTCTAAAGCATATTTTATTCTTATCAGCTTATATTTCAATGCAAATGATAACAGTACATAGTTCAGTAGATTTTAACCTTATCCCTGAGGCTGGGGTCGTTGAACCACTCCAACAACTTCTTGCCCACTTCCATTGGGCTGGAAAGAAATGTCCTATACGTCAACAGGAAGTCCTCTATAAATGTTGGGTCTACCACAGAGTGCTCTTCCACCAAATGCATTGTTAACCTTTCAGCTGTTCCCTATTGAAAACAAGAAATTGAAAAAAAAATAACTATTAAAAGATTTTCAACACATGCAAGTTTGTTTTCATGTAACATACTGAAGACTCATCACACTAGAAAGAATACTATAAAACTATGAATATATATTATAAAACCATTAACTGATAAACTAAGCAAAGATAAAAGCTTGACCCCTGTGTGATATGTAAAACAATTATATAATTAATTTCTTCAGAAATCACCTAGTTGTCAACGTTCATAATCATAATGAAAATCTAGGAATGTTAACAGCTTATTTTCAAATATTTATTTTGACAATATATATCTCAACTAATCCTGGACCTCACCAAGTTAAGAGGTTTACAGAACACAGACTTTTGCAAGAGACTCTTTTCCTTTTACCTTGATGACAATGTGACCTTTTCTTGTGCCAGTGCGGTCAAGCTCCCTGTGCTCCTTCACCATCACAATCTCCCCTTCCTCCTCTACCTTCTGCATGTTCTTTTCCACTTGATTGAGGATGCGGCAATAATCTTGCTGGGCTATACAAACAAACTGGAAAGAATCATCGCGCACCAGTATTAAAAGGCAAAATCTTCAGGAAAGCATTCAGACTTAAGGTGCAAGTACTCTATTAAGAGACAAGATAAAGCAGCTTCTCAACCTGCAGTGAGTCAAACTTGTCTTTCCAACAGTTCAGCTGGAGCAAGGAGATGAATAGACAAGCACAGTACTGCCACTACAACCCTGCAGTTAGAAGAGACCAAGATCCATCAGAGCAATATGATTTAGTATTCTCAGCCATTGTTGTTCAGCTGTTTTGACCTTCCCACTGCTGGAGATGAAGCTCAGTGTCCTAGCCAGTCCTCTTTTCTTACATGAAAGCTCTTTTGTGGTGTTTAGATTAAAAGATTGAAGTGAAAACCTAGCTTTTATTTTTTGTGCCTATTGTTTTGGTAAATAATCTTAATTTTTATAGCTGTTATTATTGAAGTCAATCATTAAGAAAACTAACATTTTTTCAATTAATGACTGCAGGCACACAGAAACAAATTACTTCTGAATTAAAGCATACAGCAGGAAAATTATTTTCTACAATCAATTCAGCCAAGAATAAGTGCAAGAATAAATATCTTAGGAATATTCCTAATACCTACACTATGCAAATATAATTAAGACCAACTATAACAAATTAGAAAAAGACAACATTGTACACAAATTGTTATGAAAAGCATTCTTTACATCTGACTGCTTGTATTACAGCAAACATCAAGGCTTTTTCCTTGAAAGGTCAGATTAGTCAAAATTAGATTTTTCACTCAAACCATGGGAGATAAAGTTTGTATTACTCTGACATTCAGTAGCTGAGTTGAGTAAGGAAGAGTGGCTATTAGCTGCAGAAGTAAAAGAGCCTGTAATGGCTAACAGACCTTGAGATCCTACTAAGGGAACACTGGAAGCAATGCATGTATGGAAGAGGCTGATGGGCTTCACATTCTGGAAAAGGATGTGGGCAAACATCTTCATCCAAACTGCTCCCTTACCCAGATAAAGATAACTCAATATCCTAGACTGTGGGTGTGCAGGAGCCACATTGCCCAACTAGTGCCTAGGGTTACCCACTGAAGATTTTACATATATTCAATTTAAAATAAAACTGTGTCTCGTTATTGAGCTGCACAAACCTATGTGGGTGTGAATTTGCATGTATTACAGATACTCTACCTGGCAGTCATCCACTTTGGTTCTCATCACTCCTTTCATATATTCCTTTTCCATGGTGGGGGAAACACCAAAACTGTTCCCCATGCACAGTATCTCTGTTCTTCCATCAGGGTATGTCACCTCCACAGAGCCATTCAAAATGACTGACCAGGAATCCAGCTACAAATCAAACATTACAGGTTACATGAAGACCAAATCATTTGACTTCTTATTATCATACTGCGTAAATATAACTCTCATAATTGCTCTAAAGTGAAAGTAATCTTTCAGCACCTATTAAAAAATTTACAAGCTCGTTTTCCTTAAATGTACAGCTATCTCCAGCTCAAGAAAACTGGGATCTTAAGTTTATCTTTAAAGAGGTAATGTAAAACTGTGAAAATAATAAAGTTTTAAAACTGCACTTGAACACTGAAATAAACTCCCCAAATCAGTTCAAATAAGCAGGAAGCATTTTATACAGTACACAGAATGTTTTCTTATGTTTTTATTTCATGAGAAAAGTGTGAGTACTTAAACAAAAGCTTTCAGAAAATCCAGAACAAAAAGAGGCTTGATTTACCTGAATGTTGTGCTTTTTTTTTTTTTTTTTTTAAAGTAACAAAAGAGGACCTTAACCCTGTGGAATCTGGGATGTCTGGTATAATAGGAGAGTCAAAAGCAACTTCTACTGACCTCTTCCCCATCGTTTAGTACAATAGTTCCTGCTCTCTCCACAACTGCAAACACCATGACAGCACAGAGCTCTCTCCTCACTGACATTGTCATGTTGGCAAAAGCAGGCAATTGATGCATGAATTCCAGTAGTTGTTCTGAAGGAGAAAAAGCCCACTGAGTCGTGCATGTCAAAACAATAAAGCACAGTAAAGACAGTTCTTCAGCAAGATGCCTGAGGCTGCTTAAGCTAAAATGCTGCACAATCGTTTCTGTATACTAATAAATCATGTACAGTGGCCTGTTTTAATTACCGGGTATTTTGTACACACAGACTGGCTGGTCATATCATCAACAGAAACCCTGCAAAGTAGAAGTCAGCATAATGGAAGAATTGTAATGCAACCATGAGTTCTGAATACAGCCAATGATATTTGTAATACTCCAGTCAGGCAATAATTTCATTATGATTAGAACAGGACTACATAAAACCCAGCAACACAAATTTCACAAAACTGAGCAAGTTGTTTGGTAAAACCATGCCCTCCTAGGTTATGATTAACAGTAAATTATACTTCATAATTTTCTGGTGGTTTCACAAAGTCCCATTTAGATGGACCAAGGCAGATCACTGTCTTAAAGGTGACTACTGCTGCTCTGTCTTCTACAAGCACTTGAGTTGCACTTGTACTCAACAGCGAGCTTCCTGTATTTTCATTTATTATACTGTTCCTAACTGCACACTCAATTTTACTTAGCAGTCCTGCCAAGTGATTATACACCCTAAAAACATTTTTGCATCCAGTCTGATATAAAATATCCACTGAAAGAGTTCAATAGGACCCCAACTTTTCCCTAATTTTTTATTTACTCTGAATCGCAGAAATGTTGTGGTCAAATGGGACTTCCAGAAGCCATCTGGTCAAACCTGTCTGCTCAAGCAGAACCACCTACAGCCATTTCCCCAGGAACACATCCAAACAGCTTTTGAATATCTTCAAGGAGGAAGACTAACACCTCTCTGGGCAACCTCTGCTCAGTCACAGTAAAAAAAAAGCATTTCCTCGTGCTCTAATGGAGCCTCCTGCATCTTAGTTTGTACCCTTTGTCCTCTCACTGGGCACCACTGAGAAGACTCTGGTTCTATCATCTTTACACCCTCACCCCAGGGTATTTGCACACATTAATGAGATCCCCTGAGTCTTCTCCAGGCTGAACAGTCCCAAGCTCTCTTAGACTTTCCTCACATAAGGGATTGCTCTAATCACTTAATCATCTGATAATCAGCCTTAATCACCATTTAGTCATACTTGCATAAAGAAAAAATCTCACCCAGTGAAACAAATTAGATTAAAATTTGGATTCTAGTTCTGTTTCACTTTCAATGTATTTACTTGTATGTTAACACAGCAAATTAGTTTGATTAGATGCACATTTACGTTAAGGTTTTAAAGGCTCCAGTGTTTACCACAAATGTCAAGTCACAATGTCACAACTGACAATTAAAAATATACTGTGAGAAGCAGTCCTGATATTAAGGTCGACATTAATGTTGACTTTGCCAAGGTTCTGCCTCTTTTCCAGTTTTTAGTGACATTTACTTCATAAACCTGTTCTGATATCAATTAGAAGCTGAAGACTGAGATCAAAAGGGTCATCAAGTAATAGGTTTCACCCATATTAAGTGCATTTTCCTCTTCTTCCTTGGCTGTTTTTGTTCACTATATATAATAATAATAAACACTAAACTTACCAACTACAAAGGACAATGATTAAAATAAAACACAAGCTCATAAAGCAAGTTTTTGGAGGTGAAGGAGAACATGTTTGACAGTATTTTACTACATCACAATACTTACCAATGTCATCATCTGTCCTGTCTATTGGGTCTTTCTCCAAGCAGTCTCTAACAATATCTCTACTCATCAAAGGATCTGATGCCCTTTCAATGTCTTCTTCATCATCATCATCCTCAGAATCCACTGCTGTCTCTGGTAACCCACTGAGATCCATATCACCAGCCTCACTTTCTGTAGCCTAATTAATATATAAACAATTAAAAAAACATTCAAATGTGTTCTTTACGGCTGCAGTTTTTTAGTTAAATGTACAGAGATGAATTCTGTCATCTAGCAGATCACTCAAATTTAATCAATATTCTTATATTGTTTTTTCTTTATATATATTTTCAAAACTACTAACGATCAATCCAAACCCATTGTGCTTAAATAGGACTTTCAACATTTGTTTCAATCAGTCACAAATACAAAGGATTCAACAAACATTATTTAATCTGTGGGTCTTGAGGGGATTGAAGGCTGTTATATTTCAAGCAACCATGTCTTGGACTATTAGCTGAATACATTTTTTTTCAGTAAACAATTCATTTGACAATTTCTATGCTCACTCCATCTTTACATTTTCAGACACGTAAGAAATCAATGTAATTTTAAACAGTTTGGGGAAATAAGTACAGCATCAAAATGCTACAGGAATTTTGCTCTCTCCCAGTCACCTAGGATTGTATTTTTCTTTTGCAATTCCACTTGAACATAATAAAATACGACTTTCATTTGCTGATAAACTGCCTATGAATTTACAGATGCAGAAAAAATGCAAAGTCATTGCTTAAACAGCACAGATGGACTACCCAGAATATCCAAACTTAACCTCCTTTAAATTGTATTAAAATGAATGAAAACATAGTCCAGATATAGCTTGAGGTCATTAGTATAGCACCTAAAGGTAAATATATTTTAATGATTCAGTTTGAAGACCAAACACTTAATAAATCCCACAAACATTTGCCTGTCACGCTGGTAAGGCTGCTTTTTCTCAGAACCTGATTTAATACCATGGCAGCTGCCAAGGCTCAGCTATGACAATTTTTAAGGAAATGGAAGCTTCTAATGAGCAAGTTTTAAGCCACGGCTTGAGAAATCCAGTTTCACAGGCCTTAAAGGGATGATTTGTTTCTGAGACTCTGGAAGCACACAATGCATTTGTGTCTACTTTAAAAATAACATATGGGACAAATACAACTACTACTAAAGCTTGTTTAATCAATCCATCTCAGGCTGTTAAAAAAGACACCCCACCAAACTAGGTCACTCTCCAAACACAGAGAAGGTAAGAGAAATTGCATTGGTAATTTTGCAGAATCATCTCCCCTATTCCTGCCTCACTATCTGTGGCTGACATCTGTCACTTTAATGCCACTATACACAGCCACCTCATGAACAGTAGCATATGGCTGGAGATGGATCAGGGCAGCTACTGAGAGTCTTAAATGCTTCTGTCCTACAGCACAACACGAGTTTTGTAACAGGGCATTGTTATATAAAAAGCATGACAACAGCATCTATGCAATATTCAAATTATTCTCGCTTTGTGGTTTTGGGTTGGAGTTTTTTTGTTGTTGTTGTTTGTTCTGGGGGTTTTGTGGCTTTTTTGGTTTTGCTTTTGTCAAGAAGAAAATGCTGCTCATTTTTGAACCAGGATAAGGAAAGATGTTACTGGCACAGAAACAAATCACAAAAATGATCGCACGGATAGCAGTATTTCTATCAGCAGTGTTACTGTGTTTAACATGCATATTCCCCATGATACATTTGAAGCAGCTGCTGTAACTATTCTTTCAGAGTAGCCTTCATCAAAAGTGACTGGTGGAAAAATTAGTGGCGATGAGTCAGTAGACACACAGCTTATGACACCAATCTGTCAGAATCTGAAGTCTCCAACACTGACAATTCCAGTGACAGTGGGACTGAATCACAGGCAATTCTGCAAACCTTCTCATTACTAACAAGTGCCCCTCCTACCTGCCCAGATTAAGCTCTCTCAAAAGCACATTAGCAAAATGAATGCTGAACTCAATTTAGTCACACAATGCTAACATACACGAAAAACTTCCATCTATTGTACAAAATCTGATTATTAAAAGATAAGTTATTTTACTGTCTTAAAGCAATAAAACAAAACTGTAAAACTCTTGAAGCTCTTTTATCCAGAAGAGTTGATGTTATTTCAAACAAATTCTCACACTGAATTAAATGTAATTTTGTACACTTTACAAATACTACTAAAGGCTACAAGATTTCCCAAAGATGATCACTTTTTCCACTTGCTGGATTTGGTTGGTTTTTTTTGACAACTGAAGTTATTGGTAGATGGAAATAAACTATTTCTAACTTCCTATCAAAAAATCCAAACCATTGCAACCAAGAAGCTCAGTATTGAATGCAACAATCCACAAAGTAATAAGAAAGTCTGTTAATTTAAGACACCTTTAAATACACCTTTTGAGAAAGAAAAATTACATTTTTTCAAACAACTTTCTGAAATTGCTATGATCATGCAAAAGATAGCGAAGGAGGACAAATGTAGCCTTTCTGCATGGGCAGTATGTTTTCAGAGCAGGAGAAAACAAACAACAAAAAAAACCCACACAAAAAAAAACCCACAACAAAAACAAAAAAACCCCATCAAAACAGAAAACCAAAATTACTTCATCCCACAGGGGTTTCTTGCGGTTATATATGCAAAAAGTTTTGTATCAGTTTTGTTACATTATTAGGAATAATTGGACCTGTTTTATGGCAAAAGCATGCAGCAAAAACATCACAGACAGATTTTTTTAGGATTAATAGCATCACGTATGATATCAAGAATACATGGTCGTCTTGCTGACACGTTAAACTTCATGGACCACCTACTCTGAGCGCTTTTGTACTCCCTCATGCATGAGAAAAACCACACATATCTGCACAGGAGCCCTTAGTTATTGAGCAATATCCTTGCCTCTATCTAAGACTAAGCTCCATGAGCTCCTTTGAGCATAGAGGCTTCCTTGTGAACCTCAGCCACAGAAAACCCAAGCACAAGATGAATATCCAACAGAATTTGTAACACAGTCAATCACGAGGCTTAAATCTTCTCAGGGCACATAATCAAGGATGAAATACACCTCAGAATTTCCATTCCTGGGTGCATGCTGTACTTTTGTTTCTTGTGTAATAAAAGAAATTAGTTTCACTTAAATAAATCTAAAAACACTGCATGCAAGAAAAACGCTGGTTGCAGCCTGAGGTACAAAACAATGTCTCTCCAAAGTCTGAACACCAACTGCGATAGCAAATTTCTCATGTCATCTTTCCAACTGTGGAGAAAATTTTTGAAGCTTCAAAAGAATCTCATAATAGTGACAGCCTAATATTTTATTTGTCACATCACCAACAGGAGAGTTAAGAGACTAAGACAGACATTTTCAAGCCTGAGTTGAAGAGGTATTTCATATTTGGCACCTAGGGACAATCTGACCAATTTCAAGCAGGGTCTATAAAGGCTAAAATTGCACCAATAAAAACTGGTTGCTTCAACTGCTAAGGACTATATGAGCAGCAAAAGAAGATGACTTCATCTACTGCCTCATTTCTTCCTTCGAGGAATTTTTGAGTTTCTTGAGGAAACAGATTAGAAGAAGCCAAGGGCAATCTCTACCTTACACGATCAAGAAACTCTCAGTCCAGTGTAAAAACTGCTTCATCACCCACACACACACACACACACACACACACACACCACCTTTACTATAGGAAAGAAACTGGGAAGGCTTGGAGAACTGCTTACAAGATGACTGGCTCTGTTTTAAATGGTCTACATGGTTTTCTTTCCATTCTGGTTTGGAAAAAACTTCCAACTGATGATAACATAAAGAGAAAAAAATAGAAAACCCATAAAAGGAGCCACACTAACTACTGATTTCTTAGTATTTTAAACAGACTATTTTAACCTTTATTCTTTTTTCTTTTCTTTAGTTACTTTCTGTAGGAAACATTGCATAATTTTGAAGACTAAATTCCCCTTGTAACTATTGTTACCACCTAAATCAACAATCCAAATTCTCCAAACATGCAAGAGAAAAATACCAGGGACAAAAAGAAAAAAAAAAATAGAAGAAACTTCTTGCACAAACCAGAAATACGTTCCTTGCCTGGTGCAGTCATTCAATTCCATGAAGCTAACAAAGAAGCCATGCTCAGCTCAAAAAAACCACCTCCACATTATTTTTTAACCATTGTCATTTAAGGGCTAAAAAGTAAACTAAAAAATGAAGTTAAGAATGTCTATCAGGAAAACTACTCACTTTGTACTTTCGAATTTTTAAGCTGATACCAATACAAAAAAACCCAAGAATATTGACTCTACCTGTCTTATGAAATGACTTGCAAAAGTCACATTAGCTTGAAATATTCCCTTGTGTCATACAGACACAATGGACTCAGCTTCTCCACAGAGAGAAATCATGTCTGGGGTTTTGTTTTAAATTAGCTTTCAGATGACTGAGTAAAAGTTTACAATATTAATAAATTAAGATTAAATTCAATCTATGTGACTATAATATGCATTTCTCTATTAAATAGTTATCATATGTACTACAGTCAACTATAATTATTGCATGGACAGAAATCATACATAAATCCAAGATAGTAATATTTTTTCATTCTACATTGACACGAGTGCAAATGTCCATGAAATACCTTAAAACTCCTTCAGTCCAAGATTTGCACAGCGCTCTCCATATTTGTTCTTTCATTATCTACCACAAAATTTAGAACACAGCAGCCCACATCTGTCACAGAAGTCAGCCTAAGCAGTTTTCCTCACTAAAGATAGAAAAGTGTAACAATCCAAACAATGCACACCAGGAACAGCATCCTCCCCTGTTGCCAAATTCCTCTTTCTCCAAACGAAGCAACATCTGCCAAGACCACAGGCATACAGAACACAGGCTGTGGAAGCTACAGAGTAGATTAAGAGGACCTGAATTTACCAGGAGCAATAAGGAGCTGCACAGGATTTTGTTGAAACCGCAGGGATGGAGGGGGCTGTTTACAGGACAATTTACCTGAGCTGTTCAGCCCTTCTGGCATTACCCAGAGCCCTGCACTTCAGCAGCTGATAGAGTCAGAAAGACCAGCTTTATCTGAAGGTAAAACCTTTTTATTTTGCATACAGTGACTAAAGGGCAGGCTGCATGGACTCTCTGGTTGGAGAGATAAAAGACTGGTCTCCCTCAGGAAGAGGTGCTGAAGGGTGGACCTTTCTTCTAGGAGCTCCCATGGCAGAATCATGAGAAAACAAAGCTGACATCTTGAAAATTTCCAAGCAATACACACATCCTGGGAGGGTCTCAGAAAGGATGTTCCTGGTTTCCTGTACCGACAGTGGTATCTGGGCAGACACCAGAGGGCATGTAAGGGTGGCAGGAAGCCACCAGCCTGAGGACAGGATAAGGCAAAGAAAGGCTGGCAAAGAGCTGAGCCAACACAACAATGCTTCCCAAAACAGGGAGGGGGAATAACACACGTTCATGAGCTTAAATCTCCTCCCTCTCCAATCATCTGGTAATATACGTGACAGGTATAGGAAGCATTTAGGGGCATATAGAAACAGGTATATGCATTCATATAAGAACCATTAACTAAGTCTAGGAATCAAGAGCAAGCAGCCATACATGGGAAGCAGCAATGAATGATTTGCTTTGCCAAGTCAAAAAAAGACAGAAGCAAAGAATTGTTCCTGGCAAATACAAGCCAACAAAAATCTACTGACATTCAGCATCTCCTTCCTCTCAAGTCACCCTACAGAGTTCATCACTTGAACTTATTTCCCAAAATAAAAATAACAGTATTTAAAGACCTTACTAATTGGCACCTGGAATGTTTTTGAAACTTGGGTGGGGTAAACACAAAGGTTGATTTTATTTTGGTAAGTACTTCTTATCCTAAAAGAAGTTCTTTCATGTGCAACGTTTGACAAACAAATTTAGATACCGCATTAATATTTAAAAGGAAGTATTCTCAGTTCAATGCTGAAAGCATCTGAAGATTCAGCTTCATGATTTATTAAAAATATCTTAAAAGGCCATGAACATATTTCCACTGGAAGCAGCTGCACTTAAGGCTACAGAACTAAAACTTACTACGATGCAAAACATGACATATCATTACCTTAGATTTCAACTGTAAAGGTCTAAATAAGAGTACAATTTTTAAAAAAAGTTATCAACTGCAAGACAAGATGATAATCTTCCTAAATCACTGCTTTCTACTAAGCCATAATGAACAGAAGTCCACCCCAACTGAACAGAAAAATGCCATTATATACAGAAAATAAGAATCAAAGGAACAACAATCAGGAGCTTTGCCTAAGACTTATTAAACCTGAAGTAAAAAAATGACACATTGATGGTTTCGTTATGGTTTAATAATTTTGAATAAACACTTCAGAGAAAATTAAAATGCAAACAATTGACAGAATGACTGATCCACTCTCTTGCTTTAAAAAAATATTTCTGTTTATTTAATCCTTAACTTGGCCCTAGAGAATTCAAACTATAGCCATTTTATTTTGGTTTGGGGGTTTTTTTTGGCAGTACTTTAACCTAGCTTAACACTACTGCATTACATTCCTTTATGACTGAAACTGAGGCCAGAAATTAATGATTTACCCCAATTTGAGAAATCAAATCAAACAATACTTGGTACCATTAAGTTAAATTCCACAATATAAGAGCCTTATCAGTATCCACACCCAAATTTACCATTTCCTTAATAAACATTCTTCAAGTATATGTATTAAGACAAAAACATGAGGTTACATTCTACAACACAGCCATATTTCTGGATGTTGATATAGACATAGGTTATTATTCATCCTTTGACACTGTACAATTACACAGCTGTGTAATAAATAATACATTTGTGCCAAGTCACCTTTAAATGTGATATTAATCGCAGATTAATTGAAGAAACTAGAAAATATTCTTAAGAATGGATTATGCATTTTGTTTGCAAATCAAGCTTAAAAGAATACTTATCAATACTTTGATTTGCAATACTTTGCAAATCAAGCTTAAAAGAAATTAAGTAAATTTTCTCTGTCTAAATATTTCAGTAAACCATTAACTCTCTCCAAACACCAACCCTTGTGTTGATTCCAACATTGCAAATGAAACTAGTAGGAGTCATAGATCAGGTTGGCAACTACACTAAGTATTTTACTGAAGTTGTTGTAGCTGTTTATGTTGTTTGGTTGTTTTCGTGGGTTTTTTTAATTGCACAAAAATTCAATTATCCTTTTCACGGTTATGAACATGTTGGTGGAAGTCTTTTCAAAAAATTTACTTCCAACTTTTCTAAAGAGTAACTGTATGACTGTAACTAAATGCCCCCTACAACTACGTCTCTAGATGTACTTGTTATTTTTCTGTTGAAGTGGAAATCTTTGTAATGAAGGGAACGAAAATCTATAGAAGACTAGAAGAACAAAACTGATTTTACAACTTATTCAGTCTCACGCTATAAACCTAAATCCTGTGATTCTGAAGTAATCTTGTCTTCAGAAGCAATTCTGACAAACATACCTGATTGACATACACTATGCCTGAAGTGTTCAGCTACTTTGATAGTTTTGCAAAAATAAACCTTTGCATTATTGTAATTACTGTCTAAATTGAACTGGGACCTTTTTATAGCTTCTCTTCCTTCACAACAACAAAAAAAAAGCCTATAAGCTTATTCACCTGAAAGAGACTATATTCTACAACTACGACCACAACTGAACTTGTACATATTTGTAGATACGCTTTTCTTTTCCCACTGTTTAAATGACTACATTTGCAATTTCAGAAGCATCTCAAAAAAATTATTCCTCTTCTAGTAAACAGTGCTTCATGTTGAAGTGGTCTCACTACTTTATGATTATTTTGATAGAAATATATTTTAATTGGATTTGATTCCTTCTTTTCAAAATAACAAATTGGTACACTTCCCTGTGAGGACAGATCCTCCTCCGACATTGTAAGAACTGTAAACATCAAGCTGCTCCAAATGAATAGCAGAGCTTTACAAGAAGAAGCTACCTCAAAAGTGTAACTTAAAAATGTGTCACCAATTCAACCTCCTCGTCTTTCTGAGGTTAGCATCAAGTTTGTACGGGGTGGGGAGATGGAAATATGCCCCTCAAGCCAGGCCAGCAGTGGCTGCTCACTGCATATTTATTTCTTCCCACCACTGAAGAGGTTCTACATTATGAAGCCAAAACATCTAAAGCCTCAAATTATTACAATTCAAACAAAAAGTAGTTTTTTGAAGTCTACTGAGTACTTCTTCAGACAAAAACTGACAATAGCCATTAGCAAGGGCATTCAGCTATTAAATGCAAAACTACTGGCAATTGCACCTCCCACCAGCATCCATTCCAGTCTTACCTGGTAGATATCAGAAAGGCTGCTGCTTCCTGAATCACTAGTGATGCTACATCCTGAGTGACTAGATGAAACGTGGGTCACCTGTGGGTGGAGACTGTCAGTAAGGTGCAGCTTTGTGAAATCTGCAGGAAGCTATAGGTGGAGCAGAAAAAGCATCATTACAATTTGAGGGAGATACACAACAAAATTAATTCAAATCATATATGTCAGAGTTTACTCTCTGCCAGTACCAACTATACTGAGAAAATCATCGGGGCTTGAGAATGCAGCATTAAAAAATTGAGTTTTGCAGCTTTTTTAACTCATGCACAATACCAAATTGTTGCAAATAGAAGAGATTTAAGAAAAACATGTATCTGAGGACAAACACTAGTGAAGCAACGTGCCAAAACTCTTCAGTAGCTTGCTATGGGGTTTGGATAAATGCATATGAATATTGTGCTACTTCCATTATCAATGTTTTCCTGCAGAATGGGAATTAACAAGTGAGTAAAGTCACATACTTTAAAAAGTCAACAAGCACTGTTCTGGATTTGGTAAACTCTTTTGTTTCTCAAGTTGACAAAGTACATTAGAGACAAGGAAAATCCAAGTCACGGAGCTATCCATTATACTTTGAGCCAAATAATATGACAGCAAATAGGAAATGTGGGAAAACTGATACAATTACAAAGAGCTATAATCCTGAAATTAGTTTGCTCACATGCAGTGCTGAAGAATGAATTGAGACAGTATATTTGATCATTTAACAACCACCCACTAAGATTTGTCATGTGTATTTTCACTATTGCTTTACGCACACAGCTCCCATGAAAATCTTTAAGAACTGTAAACATTTCCAGACTGCAAAAATTGAACTTTGACAAAGTAAAATATTTGCTGTCTGAAGAAATATTGCTATTTCAAGGGCAAATTACTCCTCTCCCCAAGAAGCCTGCATCCCACAGCCAGTTAATAAAAGTATGTTAATGTATCAATTTTGGTGTGCAATAAATCCTTCAATTATTAACAAAAAATAAGTCTTTGTTCATTAATTTGTTTGTTTCAACTCAGAGGAGGCAGATACTCTCATCTCTACGGAGTTGTGTTTGTATGAAGCATGTCACATGCAGTGTGTCCATCCATGTCAATTATGAACGCTACCTTGGCACTATCACTGTTCTCCCTGGATGGAAATGGAAATAAGACCTCATTGAGCATTAAAAGAGAACAAGCCAATCAGTATAAAATGTCACAAAGAAAAGTCATCCCCAAGTCACTAGAGATTGTACTTGAGAAAATTATTAGCCCTATACAGCTAAAGATTCTGAGTGATTTCACTGCTGTTTGCCTTGCTTAGATCTGTTTATGGAACATGCTCTGAAAGAACCTTAGCTTTAGCATTTGCAATGAAAAGCACAGACAACTGCACAGATTATTCTTATTCAGGCTGACTGGCATTTCCTATTCTACTGTATCTGAAAAGGATTTCTTCATTATCACAGAATGACTGCATCAGTGATAGCAAAAATGGCTACATTTTAAATAATTGTTTCCAGGTATTTCACCTGAAAGAGGGGCTAAAACCAGCAAGCAGATACTAAAAATCCCAAAAAGCTTCAGTAAACCCAGAGCTAGATATGATCTTCATCAACAAAGAAAAGGCAATTAACAAAACCAATACTCTAATATACACAGCCATGAATGCTGCCTCCAGAAAAATCTAGTTATGCTCACCACTGTTAATGATGTATCAGGAGAACTTAGAGCATTAGGGAGTGTATTATAGTATCCGCCGTCTTTGCTACTTTCCTTTTCGATTTGAAAGTTTGAATTATCACAAAATGGAACCATATATACTGATATTCAGGCCACTATTCAATTTTCTTTTTATCATTTTTGAGCTGTTCCACAAGTAAGTACACATTCCTTGGGCAGAATGCAAGGGACATGAACTGAAACAGCTTTGGCTATGTGTTGATGACTATTTCTCAAAGTGGTCTCTTATAATTAAAGCAGTCCAGGTTTATTTCAAAGTAGAAATCCTACATATTATTTTCAGATACAAGCAAAAGTAATCTAAGATTCACACATTTAATGATAACTTACACAGATATATTTTGAGAGTTTTATCTTTTATAAAGTACTAACTATTGCAATCCCAAATAAATATTAACTCCATAGAGAACCGTATATGAACACAATGTGGCACCCAGCCAAACACGTTCAATTTTTTATAGTGCCCTGCAAATATCTCCATGTCATTAACAACAGCATTTATTTTTTATCAATGCATTAAAAATTTTAAAGAACCTTACATCAAAGCAAAGCCAGTTGTGTTAAAAAATGAAATCAAGCTATATTTAATATAATGACGGCACTTAGTGTTTTAAATGGACAGCAAGGATTTATGTTTCTCTACTGCACAGGCAAAAGGAAGAGGCAGAGAACCCACAATAACTGATAGAATACACTGCAAATAAAAGCAAACCTTCTGAATCTTTTTGGCTAGACAATCAGCTGAATGCTTGGTGATTACTGGTTTCAGAGTAACTCCTCAAGTCAAAGCCATGCTGCATGAGCTGGACTTGCCAAGTGGTGACAGAAGATCAGAAGCAGGCATTTTTCTTTAGGCAACCTAACCAGTCACTTTGATCCTAATCAAATAGGACTATTTACAAGCAGAAAGCACATGCTCACATCTTTGCAGAACACTACATCTCTGTGCTACATGCCCAAAAGCAGCATCAACTTCAACTGCCCTACCCCCCAAAGTTAAGGTGCGAGACTGCATGAAGAAAAAAATAAATACAAAAATTTAATACGCTGAAACATTTAAACTGTAAACTCAATGAAAAATGTGCATGAGAAATACATGCATTTCTGTCTTACGTCACATACTGCTATTTAACATTTGCACTGTACACAATGGGGAAAAAAGTAAAGCACTGCTGACAATGAAAACTCACACGTGCTGAAGTCTTATATAAAAGTGTGGTGGATTGACCCTGGCTGGACACCAGTTGCCCACCAAAGCCACACTGTCATTCTCCTAAGCTGGACAGGGAAGAGCAAATACAACAAAAGAATCTCGAGTCGAGATAAGGACAAGGGGAGATCACTTACCAATTACTGTCATGGGCAAAACAGACTCAATTTGGGGACAAATTAATTGAATTTATTATCAACAGGAATGGGAAATAAAATGAAATCTTAATGCCTTCCTCCCACCCTTCCTTCTTCCTAGGCTCAAGGTCACTCACAAATTCTCTACCTCCTCCCTCGCAGCAGTGTGGAAGGGCAGGGAGTGGGGGCTGCGGTCAGTTCACCACACATTGTCTCTACCACTCCTCCCTCCTCGGGTGGAGGACTCCTTACACCCTTCCCCTTCCAAAGGAGACAGTCTTCCATGAACATCTCTAAAGTGAGCCCTTCCCACAGGCTGCACTTCTTCACAAATTGCTCTGGTGTGGGTCCCCTGTGGGATCACAAGTCCTGCCAGCAGAGCTGTTCCAGCATGGGCTCCTCTCTCCACAGGGTCACAAGTCCCCCTACGAGCCTGCTCCAGCATGGGTTTCCCACAACCATCCAGCTGCTCTGGTGTGGGTCTCCTCCACAGGCTGCAGGTGGATCTCTGCTTCCCCATGGATCAACATGGGCTGCAGCTGCTTCACCATGGTCTTCACCACGGGCTGGCTAAATCTCTGCTGGGGCATCCAGGGCACCTCCTGCCCCTCCTTCTGCATTGACTTTGGTGTCTGCAGGGCTGTTTCTATCACATTCTCACTCCGCTTTTCTGTGGCTGCAATTGCACATGTCTTTATTTCCTCCTTAACTGTGTTATCCCAGAGGTGCTGCCACCATGGCTGATGAGCTCAGCCTTGGCCAGTGGCACATTCATCTTAGCACCAGCTGGCACTGCCTCCATCAGCCACAGGGGAAGCTTCTGGCAGCTTCTCACAGAAGCCACCCCTGTAGCCCTGTAGCCCCACACTACTAAAATCCTGCCACACAAACCCAATACCAGCTACACCTTTCACTCCTGAAGCACAACATTTGGTAAATGTTTTTCAGTTAGCAGGACAAGGACAAAATGCAACATTCAACAACCAGCAAAAAGCTGTTTATCCCAAACCAGGATATTTATATCTAATTTCTTACTTGCAATGGAACATGGCCAGAAACATCATTAAACCGTGCTGTTATAACTCAGTGAAAAAATTTGCTAGGAACCATCTCTGGGCAGTTAACTTCAGGATAATTGGTATGTTTGCTGTGCTACTGAGTATCACTTTATTAGTATATTATTAAGCACTCTGTGCTTGTATTGAGCTGTCATTCCATTCTACAGTTTAGTACTGACTTTAGTATTTAGTACAACAGTAAAAACAAAAGATTTCTTGTTCTGTTTTAAAGCACATACTGGCTAGATCTAGCACATGCTTTATGCACCAGACCATAAGCAGTATGAGAAAGCCTAAGGACTTACCCTTTGCCTCAGAAACATCACCTATCAGACTGACACCACCAAAAATGACATCAGAACTGAATTCTCACTTTTATCTTGTTTTCCATTTTCATTAAATGACAGCTAGTTTTAAGAAGTCATTCAATGTAAGGATCAAAACCAATTTGTATATGTTACACAACAAGCACCACACTAAACTGTAGCTTTGCTGAAGCTAACACCTACAGTATTTCTTAACTTAATTACTGAACACTTTGAGACACCCCATCAGAAGGAACTAGCACACAGTAAAAATGTAGCAGGGTAATTTAGAAAAACTAATGCATGACTTGTTCATGAGTAAACAAGAGTTTCAAAACACAGTATATGCGCTATACATTAAATAATAATCATTAAGAGGGTCAGAAAACTGTCCTGATAACTTAGTCTCAGCACAGCCTTCCTAAGTGACAAACATTAAGGTGATACATGCATAGATCTAATCACGTGTAACAGGGACAAAAGTTTCTAATAAAAAACATTTCCCGATAACATAATTACGACCTAAGCCCTGGTCTTAATTTGACAGAGGTGAAAACAGTATTTTATATTTCTAATGTAGCTCTTAATAAGCAAATATATGTGCATTCATACACACACACTTGTACAGTTTCCACATGTGGATAGAAACCAGAGTTAAACCAGTACATCTGGGAACTCCAAATTTTTACTTCTTCAAAACCCTAAACCAAATGAAAACTTAAACAATTACGTGAAACTATCTTAAGGACAAAGACGTACATCCATTTAGAACTGTACAATACTGTAAACCCTATCACAGCTTCCTATCTTAAAAGCACCATTTTGTTACTTCCACCCTCAAAGTGAGTCACCACATTATGCATGCAAAACTAACAATTACTTTACTCTGAGTATATTCCTCCTATTTTAGGAACATCATTATTTTCTCCTACCCTACAGTGTCAAAAGGCATCTTCTACTCAAGGAGTCACTGGACTTATCTACTAATATACTATTTGAAAAAAATACCAAATACATTTTCAGAACATTTACTGGACAAGAAATGAAAATTCTTGGATATAGCACAAAAAGATATGAAAACAGCCAAAAAATAAGTGAAATTATACCAAAACCTAATTATACCAAAACGTTTTCTTTCTTTAAATAGGATTCTTTTTTTTTTCGAGTTCTATTTTTCAAATGCAGTTATATGTGAAAACAAGCATAAATGCAACAGCGCGAAAGACAGACACACGAGTATGATTTTAAATTATCAGACCAATTCTGGTTGGAAAGCTTCAATATACCACTCATTTTAAGGCAAACATATCAGCAAGCCTCTTACAAACAAGATCTTCTACTGAAGGCTGCTCAGCACTTTATGAAAGATTTATAAAGCCTGCAAAGTGACTGAAGCACATCTGCAAAAGGATGGGATTAAAGAGAGCAAAGGTGTAACATTCTGTTATGCAATTCCCACTGAATGATTTTATATGTAATTAAGCACCACTGAGACAGGCTAAGTAAGTGGAGTAGACAACACAAACACCTTTGCAGCCTGTATTTCCACTTTCTGAAATTAAAGAAGCACAAGCAAACACTGATTCTTCAACCTCTAAACACACCTGCATCTGAGCATTTATTCTGAAGTAGCTCTTTAGTAATAAAGTAATAAAAGCTACCGTATAACAAAAGCCACCATAATACCAATAAAAAAGCAAAAAAAAAAGAAGTAGTTTATTTCTTTTATAGATGACACACTTAATCCCATAAATCTAAGTAAGTAAACTATAACAAAGTTATTTTGGGAATCTGTTTTTTTCAACAAAGGGAGAACAACAGCAGACAAATAAAATCAATACTGTGTCAGTCTTTCTCTTTTTTTTCCCATCAAGATAGAAATTCTAAAATTTTTGTTGCACTGCGAAAGTGTAGATCACCAAGGCACTATTCTTTAGTATGCTACAAAGTTATTAACACTTTATTTTGCTATTTTATATAAACATTTACTTTTATATTAAATGTTTGTAAGTCTGTTGCATGTTTTTTAAAGCTGTGCCCACATTTGTGGTATTTATTAAGGTAAGGAAGAAATAGTTTAAATAATGTTGGGTATTCATCAACATGCTATTTCAACATAATTCTTTCACTAATCAAGAGAGACATCAAGGAAAACATTTTTATGGTTGAGTGATTTTAAACACAGCAGTCAATGTAAGTAATTATAGAATAATAAAGTAATTTCTATCGATTCTGTCTACAGACCTGATGCAGGCTGACATGTCCATGCAAAGTTAAATTTAAACTAAAAGTGTAAACTATATACAATTAAAATTGGGATGCAATTCCCATGGAAGCAGGATTTCCTTGCACCTAGGGGGTGGAAAAGATTGAGAAACTTCTATATATTTTCTATGAAAACTTCTGCAAGACTTAGAAACCTTCTGACTTGAATTACATCTCCCGTAAAATCACTCACTTTAAACAACAGTGTCCGATGTATTTTGAATCTTTAAAGTTTCCTTGAATAGACATCTTTCTGTGAAACTTTGGCTCAAACTTCATGGAGATGAGTCTTACAACTGTTCTTCGTCTTACGAGTCCAACACAAGACACAAGCTGTGTTCTGAAAATACTGCATTTTTATGCATATTATTGCTGTTAAGCAGTTGTTTGTATACAAAGCCCATAGCAGAACACCTCTAACAAAAAAACAAAACAAAACGAAGAAAAGTATTAGAAGGCTCTTTTATGGCACGTTCTTAATACTTTTCTCCACTGATATTTTGCTATAGCTAGCCTCCCCAAAAAACTATCCAGAGGTTCAAGCTAATGCAATGTGAGCTGCTGGTCTCGGGGAGAGAGTGAGAGAGTGAATGCACAGGAACTTCATTTTGCTTCCCTTACAAAACACACTCTGTCTGCCACTCGCTGCACATCTCATAGCTCTCTGCAGCTAATCCTATGAGCACTTCATGCACTGAATCCTTTGCTTGAAGGATTATTGACTTCTGCAGAGGCACAGGGGTGGTAAAATTTAAATGGGTATCTGGGGAATGAAGAAAAACTCTGAAGCAGCTCTTTCTAAAGGAAAAGAAAGAAATACATCACTGAAACACACCCATTCTTATTTAATTTAACTACCTTCTCTGTTGTATGACCAAATGTGCTACCATTTGTTCTTTCTTTTGGAAGTATTTGAATCAGAGATTTAATGCAGCATTTCATATTCAAAAATGTTTTCTTCAGAATATCTGGCATAAACATTATTTCTTCAGGAAACACAAACGTCAATTGATTGGCAACAGCTCAAATTATGTGGGGGGAAAAAAAGAGAAACTGTATTATACAGGTATTTACAGTGCCAGTGAACCACAAATACAAAAGAAAAAACAGCAGGATGGATTTGAGCTGAATAATGCTAAACTAAACCATGTTAAACAATTTCTGAAGCTTTTCTTGGATTTCTGATTTGGATTTAAACTCGAACATTTATAACATATTTACAATGAACAAAACAAATACGCAAGATCAAAATATTTTTATTTTTAATTTATTCAGAAGTCTCTCTCAGAAAATATCTGGTAAACATGTAGTTTCTTCATTGGGCAACAAAGGATAATTCGGTACTTTTAAAACATGGACTCTGATGGTTTTAAAATTAGAGCAGTTCTGCTGCAGTGATAAAGCTAAAAACACTGTTCTACAACTGTTTTGACTGTGGACATACATTTAAGTACTGACAACTCTTGGACATCCTTAACCATGTGTAGAAACGTGGTCTGATAATTTTTTTTTCCAAACACTGCAATGGAAATGACACCTTCCAGAGGGGAATAAGTAAGATTTTCAGAGTTGTCTCCTTTTCTTCTTTTTCCTTTTTTTTTTTCATTAAGTATCTGGTATTTTATATTATTTTGTTTCCTTTATTTCATAAAGTGATCAGATTTAGGTCAAACCCTATTGTTAGTCACTCTGAACTACCGTTAGCAGCAGAATTTCTATTCCAGTTTATGATGTCTGCATATATCCCTATATCACAGGAGTCACCATAGCCCTGACAGAGCCTGCACAACCCTCACCCTCCCACAAACCAACAGCTTCCCAATAACACTGAATAAAACTGGGAAGGGAATTCATCTTGTGGAAATCTACATAATGAAAACCGACAAGTAGGGACAGGCGCTCACTGATTACTGCTTTTTAGGTTGAAGGAAAAGGCTGTTCTGAGGCATTTCAATTGACTTCTGAAATATCTCTAGGGAAAGAGAGTAGCAAACTGAGCTCAATCACAGAACTACTATAAAGGCTCCCCATTATTTAATATACGTGGAGGAGAAATAAAATAATAAATCTTGGCTTTGCAGAGATCTCTCTCTTGGGAATAACTGATTTTCATACTAAGAAAATGCATGTTCCATTTGATGTTTTTCCCACAGTTAAGTATTTCTAAACAGTTCCTTTTGTGGGTGTTTGGGTGCTTAATGTGCTGAGAACTACTGCTGGGCTGGAAACTAAACGGCCCACTTTGAGGGCTTTCGGAGACTTGTGAGGTTAAAGTTTGAACTCTTTGGCCTATTACAAGTAACTGTGGGAGAGGAAGGAACAGAGAACCTGGTCACAAACTTTGTTACCACAGGAAACCAGACAAAAGATTTACGCCTAGGGACATAAAAGCAAAAAAAGTTCAGGAACGCTTTATGTGAGCACATATGTTTACAGGAAATGTTAATTCAAACATTTTCAAAGAGGATGCTTTAAATTGTGCAGAGTATTTTAAATAAATAATAGAATGCTCATGTATGTCTCATATGCAGACTCAGTTTGGATTACTTACACAGCAGTCTCACAAGTGGACATGAGGGATGCTAAAAAGCAATTACACCAGCAGGGGTAAAACTGATGGCACCTGCACCCAGATTTTATTTTCAGCTTTAAAGCACCACTCAGAACTGAAAACCACCACAAAAAAAGTAAAGAGTTTACCCCAAAGGTGAAAAACATATATCCTGGGCACATCTTAAATAGTTAAAGCAAAGACCTATGATATGCTTACAGTTCCAAGTGTTGAAGCCTTCCCATCAGGAAACTGTTCTCACACCCAACCACGCATTGTTGGTGGGGTTTTTTACACTTGATCACAGAATTCTTCACAATTACAGCATTCTAGCCAATCTAACAAAGCTTAGCTAAGTTTTTCAAACATTCATGAAGTGATAGCTAAATTTTGAACTGCAGCCATTCAAGCTGAACTCCTGCACTTTAATACTGAACTACAGCACTGAATTTTACTGTACTGAACTAACTTAATATAGTAAAAGAAATCAACGTGAATAGATTCTAGAAAAAAGAAAAATAAATTAAGGGCCACTCAAGTAATTGTTATTTTTTTAAAGATAAGAAAAATTATGGATGTAGAAAATATCTTTGGACTCCCCTCCTTCCAAGTGCTGGTATCACTATCCAAAAACACACTGTTGATACAAGAGATGAGCAAGAGGAGAAGATGTGAAATCATGCACTTTAAAACAAAAACCAAGAACCTGGGAAATTCCCTGTCAGAAATGACTGTGAAAAAGTTTCCATGTATCAGCTGATCAGAAGGTGACTGAATTGTTCAGGTGATGCAGCAGAAGGAGAACACAATATGATCACAGCATGCATCCTCCAGAAATACAGTTCTGGGCTTTTCTCCATGACCCCAGCAGAGACCTTATTTGGAAATGCTGCACACATTCCCAGCTGTATGTTTTAAATAAAGATGGCTTAAAGCCATACACATACATAGAGTCAGAGAAAAACTGTCAGGATTATCAGAAGAAAAACTAATACTTGAAAGAGTGCAGGAAGAGCATGGCTTTTTCAGCTCACACTGAGAGAGAGTATGATCACTATCCAGAAATAGAAAGGAGGAAAAAGAAATATTTCCAGTAAAAGGCAGTGCAGCTGTAAAGCCTAATGAGCAGGAAGCTGAAAGAAGGCTGCTATCTAATGAACCACGGAGATTCTCCAAACCAGACTCCACAGGAGCTTTGGTAGAGAAGGCTTTCAAACTGAAGCAAGGCAAAGTTATGAGTGTGCTGCACAAGTGTGTAATGGCAGTGACCCAGAAAATCCTTTCCAGATCCATGTCACTCATCCAAGCAGAAAAATCTGAAGGGAGCCTGTTGTTTTATATACTTATCATTCAGAAGCAGGCAAACCAACAGAGGAAAGAAGACAAAAAACCAACATGACTAACACATAATTTTATATTTTTCTTAGTGGTAGCTTCTTAGTAAACGCCTAAGTATTCTGTACACTTTCAAGGACAATTTTTTCAAGATATAAATATAAAGGGAGCTCATATACACAGATGCAAAAACTGAGCCTTGCCTCTATAAAATACCATTGAAAGAAATGTGATGGAAACTTAAAAAGAGACATGACTATTTGCAAGCAATTAAAAGGAAATTTTGTTTGAAGTCTGATGGCTGCAGACATGTCAATACCACCCTTGGAGTTTTAACGAAAGGATTATCTTTGCTTTAGAGTATCACGGAATAGCTTAGAAGAAAAGTGGGTGGAAGTTTCCTCTATTTTCCTTGTCTGACAATGAAAGATGCACACTTCTGCTTCACCTCAAACAAAAAAAAGAACATGAAGTACTGCCATATTACAAGAGAAGTAACGCACAAATGGACATCAAAGCACTTGCTAAAGCTTGTTTTTCCAAATATTCTGATTGTAGTATTTTTAATACAAAGCAAAAATGTATATTGCCATAATTACTAGTTTTAACTTGCTAATTGCACAATAGTGAGCATTTTCAAACAATGATACAAGATTTCAAAAAAAGTTGGCAACTAAAAGGCAACTAATTTTAATTGAAAATGGGGATGATGTTATTTTCAAAGGTGAATTTTAAAAGACAGATTGCTTAAAAACATCTTAAAATTCTGTAGATAATACTTCTGAGACCAATGCACAGAGTAAAAAGATTTGCTTTACAGATAGTATAGGTAGTCTTGCTAATTTTCTGGACAATGTAAAAACATCACAGCAACAAGATAAAATATTTTTAATGACGAGCATTTCCCTTTATACATGACAAATGTTGCGAAATCTTCAAATAATATGATTTTACCATAACTATGATATTTTAATGTTATACTAACATAACTACTACTAGTCAAACAGCTTTATTACTTATTTTATGGGTTTTGCAAAAGCAAGTGGACTCATGCCATGGCAATACAACAACAGTGAATGTTGCTGTAACACCCCAAGTTTCACTTGTTACATTATTTTACACTTTTTCTCACATGGTAGTCAAAATTAATGAAAATATTTTACACAGGCTCAGGCTTTTAAAACTGTACATGCCATCATGCATTCCTAATACTTCCATAGTTTCTATTCTGTCACACAGAGCAAGATTCCAACTTCTATGAACTACTACAGCTATTTACTACTAAGAGCAAAAGACTTACTAGTGTGTGCTCACTGTGATCATAGGAAGGGAAAAAGAAAAGGATCATTTTTCTTTCTTTCATCAAGGAGTCTTCAGGAAGTGCTAAGATGCTCTCTCAATTCTGGAGCACAGTGCAGCAACAACTGAGCAAAGCCATTTAAAATTATTTACACATATCTACACAGAAGCATCTTTTATATTATTAGTATCTCAAATAAATTCTGAAACAATTTTGAAATACAAATCTTTGTAGTCCAAGTGACATTTACTCGAAACTGTAATATCTAACAGTAAATTCAATTAGCCTTCCACCTCGCGGTTTGTTTTTTTTTTAAAATCACCTAATTTTTACAAATGTCCAGAACTACATTATAGGATAAGCAAGACAACAAGGTCCCATATGGAACCTGTTAAAATCAAGGCTGCTTTAGAGTAAGCATACATTGTCAATTGAAGAACCATATTACTCTGCTTAAAATGCTAACATTCATACGTGACTTTCAGAAATTTATCCATTTGTGGCTGTGCAGGTGTGCACACAGAGTTTAAATCATCTCATATATTCGTGCCTTGAGCCAACAGCATCTTAAAACACAACCCATGTAACAACTCACATATTCTACTGACACCATGAAATATTTCACTTGTGCTTGTTTAGGAAGATATTTTACATCACAGATTGCCAAGCTGCAGAAAAATAAGCAGTACAGAAATCAGGTTGAAATACCAGGACCAACAACTGCAGCCCATTCTACAACACAACCAGCGACATTCATCTTTCTTCTCCCATCTACCAGAAGAGAAGCTTTAGAGACTCAGGGTGTGTGCATTTACATCAACTACTGCATTAGGTCACCTTGCAACAACCAGCTAATTTGGGAGTAAAACCAACTGCTGATTTACAACACCACAGTGATCTTAGTTGTGTGCTGTAGCACATGGTGCAAGTGATTTAGAAAGTTACTTTCATAAAACTGGTAGATATTTTAGTCATTACTACATTAAGCATGTTATCTCTGGATGCTTCACTGAATAAAACCCCTGTTGGAATATTGGGCCTCCACTTAAAGAAAAACTAAAAATAATCATGTTACCCCAACTCAGGAATTCCTAAGTTTCGTTTTCCCTGGGTACCATCATCACGGAAGGAATACTAATGTGCAATACTAATGGAAGTTGCAGGTGCAGGAGTGACATTTAGTGCCTAAACAACCTCTTCCTTCAACAGGAAACAAGTAGATAACTAGAGTTTTTATATCCTACTGCTGACATGCACGCCGCTGTTTGTGAAACTACACTTTAGTAACCATTGATTTAGGAAAAGCGGCTGTATTCAGGGACCTAGAAAAATCTCTGCTAAATGGAGTTTTCCAAAATCCTTTGCCCTGAAATGCAAGAAGTCTCTAATCTGCTCAGGAGACACAAAAAATCCCCCCAAAAAACAAAAGCCCACGAAAAACCAACCAAGCAAAACACCCCCCCTAAAAAAAAAAAATAAAACCCAAAACAAAACCAAAAACCAAAACAACCCCCAATAACAACAATACTATCAACTGCTGAGAACCTACAGATTTTAAAATTAACAAGACTGAATAGGACAGAAATTCCCAGAGTCAGACCACAGAAAATATTTACAGAAGTCATTCACCAACAGGCAAGGAGAGGTACACCTACCAAACAGACTTCCACAGTTATTAAAAGAAGCTAACACTGTTCTCATTTTAGGTTGGTTTTTCAGTCTGCTCCTACAGCTGTGAACAGCTTAAAATGAAATGAGTCTTCTCTGCTGCTTTAAAAAAAAAGTCCAGCGAAAAACCATTTCTAGACACAGAGTTAATTATTTAAGTAGCACATTTTACTAAGTCTCCAAAATCCATAAATTCATGCATTTTCCTTTTCCTCCTGGTTCCTTAAAAGTGAGAACAACTGAAAAAAGATCCTTCTACATTATTTATGTATATTAAAAATAAAAATCCCTCTTTAGTCAGCTTCTTATTCAGAGGTCAAAAAACCTAGCTGAAAATGCACTGGTGATGCAGGTCAAGACTGAAAATGCCAGTGAGGCACACGCAAGTCTAACATCTGACTCTTTCCTGGGCATTCTAACAGAGTAAAGAGCTACTTCCTGCCAAGTACTTGGAAAATACAGGTTTCTTTTTTCCTAGTTTGTTATCAGAAATACATTAAGATTTAGAGGTCATGCTGTACCTTGACTGGTGAAACAGCACAGGCAGAGTGTTTGTTTTGAAGAACCTTTATCTCCTTACATGTAAGGAAAAAAAACCAAACACTCCCCCCAAAAAACCAAAACTAAACAAACAAAAAAAAACCCCAAACCAACAAGCAACAAAAACCTGCAAACCAACCAAACAAAAGCACTCAACAAATCAAGACCACAAAAAAACTTAGTTGGGCTAAAATGAGAACAGGGCTGATGGTTCAGCAAACCTAGGATATAGCTAACTAAGGAGTAATTCCCAAAATTCAGTTTAGATTTCCCAAAATCTAGAACGATTACTTTTTTTCAACCATGACCAAATATGTTCAGGCACAACATCCTTCATCACCCCATTTTCAAGCCATCAATGCCACCACCAGTAGTAAATGCACAGTCCAGTTCTGCACCCATGTTCTCTTTTTCAGGCTTTCCCATGCTCTTTCAAATCATCCTGCATTTAGACACTCCTGCAACTCCTACAGCATTTGGCAGGCTGGCAGGCACACAGCAGCAGAAAGGCATTTAGGAAACAATGCTATGGATGGAGTCCTAAGAGCACAACCCAGCTCCATTCTTCTGGCTCTGCAGGAAGAACAGCAGCATGGAACAGCAAGAGCCTATTTTTAACCATAAAACAAGCCAACATGACTACACACACACAAAGGGAGACCTACAAAATAGAACAACGTCATTTTTATGAAATCACTCTTCAGAGAAAGAATGTAAGAAAAAAGCTTTAAACCAGTTGTTCTTACTTGCAAGGTCACAGCTCGGAGTCATGCTATAAACTAATAAATCCTACCTGTCTGTCTGTCCTACTGTCTGTCCAAATGACACAGCCCCTCTGCTGGCAAGCAAGCCCACAGGCTGCAGTCAGATAAAATGAGGCAATATTTATAGACTGAGTGAAAGGAACGCCAGGTAGAGGTATTTGACCACCAGGTTATTGTCTAGGTTTGCAGCATGGTTCCTGGCTGTCCCAATGCCTCAGAAGACCAGGTACCTGCAGTAACCAAGAGGATGCACTGCTGTCACCAAACGTTGGCATATGGTCACCAGGCAAGCCTGGGACAGTCAAAATAATACAGGTGGAAAGCTACAAGGGCTACATGGAGCTAAATTTTATGCCTGCTATGGCATTTGTTAGCTTATTAACTGATACTAAATGCAGATATAATGTAACTTTGCTCTACTCCGCATTCTAACTCACAAGCCTGCTTTTCCTCTATTTTGAAAAGCAACTGGGTCTTGATCCATATCGAGAAGCTGGAACTGAAAGAGAAGGCTGGTGTTAAACCAGTTTGCATATTCCCAGTCCAAAGCAGAATTGTCATCTCGATCTCCATTTAAGAGCTGGAAATGCCATGGAGGTATGCATCCATTTGAGTGTAGAGACTCACAACCATTTTCAAATTCAAAGCAAAATCTTCACATTTTGTCAAATGGTCCAGAGCTTCCGGTTGTTTACAGTAGCCACTGTAAACTGGAAATCAGAAAACATGTAAGGAAAAATCAGAAAACCCATTAGAATTAAACAAAGGGCAGTCACACTCCATACACCACAAAGGACAGGAACTATTGAAATTGTAGCAGATCAAATTATTTGATGCTTTTTTAAGGTATTCCAGACAGGCTTTGGAAGCAATATTGTGTTACTGGAGACATCAACTTGACTGCTTATAACTCAGGACTTGGGAAAGGCTAGAAAACTACTCAGTCCAAGCTGTGAGGTTTAGCAAGCTCCTTCCCATTTAGGAAAATCCTCTTTCACTTTTCATGAAAAGGGAACTAAAACATGCCAGGATTTTGTGTTCCTCTATCTGCAATGGAGACCAGTAATCACAAAAGGACTGATGGCCTTATTTTTAGCTTTTTGAGCAGCTCAAGGTTTAGGCCAAGCATAGAATGCCAGGTTAGCTGAATACTGTGAAGCTGGTTCATGGCAGCAAGCTTCACATTTGCAGTGAGAGCAACCCAAAAAGACAGATGTAGCCTTTTGCCCAAAGGACCAACATTCTTGCTAATGGAATTAATACAATCTTGCTGGTCTAGTAACCAAGTTCAGCAGTACAAGAGTCAATTACAAACAACATATACACAAAATTTCCTATCTTCCAGTTATTTCACCAAATGTTGTGAACCTTCATCTTTCCCGAGTGAAAAGTAAAATAAATTTAGGCAACAATAGCTCATCTCCACCCCTACACTTCAGACATATTAGGGACTAAGCAGCAGCACTGCTTTGTCAGGTGATATTATAATGCAAAGCTCTTTACCTTCAACATCACCCACATAACAGCATTGAATCTGTTGTCCTTCATCTGTCCTTCCACGATCCCCATATGAACAGGAGGTTTGGAAGGAATGATAAACACTCAAAAATTTTAGCTTCTAGGCAAAGGATCAGCTTTCACAAGTAACCCACTGAGCAGAGATCCCTTCAGCACAGTTTATTCTTCCCCTGGTTCTCAGCTGAATCACCACCATCTCAAAATGAACAGCAAAAAGACTACTGGCAAGCTGACAAAATTGGAATAACCATGAACCATCCAATTCTGGGATACTATACGAGTGCCAGTGACATTTCTGTAACAGATTGATGGGCTAAGCATGCAGAGGTTAGAACCCTAAAAACACTGCAAAACTGCTGGAGTCATACCACACTTCTCTTGCACTATGGCTACCAGATTCTTAAAAACAATATTGTGAATTGAGTATGGTGGGTAAAAGGTTCTTTGGTCAAGGGCAAATCTCAAGACATTAACATTTCATGTTTCTCAAATCCTTAACATTAACCACATTTCTCAAACACTGGAAAAACTGGTTCAGTATTAAACTCACCTCCACACTCCTGGAACACCCTATCAAGGGGTTTTTTTTTCCTCTTTCCAGTAGTATTATTTCTATTAATTTTGAAATTTAGAAAAAGCTAACAAGAATACACCAGTAATAGTAGTGAAAAGAATTAGTAGTCTCGTCATATATTAGCTGTTGCAACAAAGATATCAAAAATAAAAGTTAGACTTTAATAAAACAATCCTAAGATCCTGAAAATCTTGTCTCTACTTCAGTCAAGCAAAAATCACATCACTATGTATTCATTAGGGGGTTAGTAAAATTATCTCAGTTTTTCAAACATCAAGGATGCTGTCAAGGGTTAATTTGTAGCAATTTAAAGCCTAGAATACAAGGAATAAAAAATATGCAAGATAATTGAAGAAAAACAAACTTTAAATAAGCTTAAAGAAAATTATACTTAAGAGTTTCCAGCACCAACATCATTATCCCAGAGTGCTGATGGACTGAACATAGCCTAAGTATTTATGCAATTCCAGTTTAGAATTTAGAAATCATAGTTCCGAATGCTCATATTCTTAAATCATTCCAGTTATCTCTTGATATTTCATTGATTTTGCAGACAACCTGCAAAGTTAACAAGTACAGAAGTATTTTGCAATAAGCTTCAGGTCATGTTAGCAACAGAATACAGAACATGAGACACCTCCCCTCACTTTTGCATACTGGACTAGTACCAGCAGCAATCATGACTGCAAATAAAAGCAACACAACTCACAGCATTTGCTAATCCTCTTATAAGCTACATATTTCTTCACATGTCACTGAGATCTCCTGCCTTAGATAATTAAAAATGAAATTTCAAAAAAATCTTATTTACTTCCTCTCACTGGAATATTTTTATGGTTTCGTTTGCTAAACTGTTGAGTTTACGTCACTTGGAAATTAACTGCCAGCATAAGTATCAGTGATGAAAACCCCTGAGCCAGTATTCAGCAAGGGACTGCAATTATTTTGCAGGTGGAATAATGAACTTGAGATACTGAGGCATAGGATTTCCTTAGTTTCCTTAGTGCTTGCTTCTAATTACAATGAACTTCATGCTACTCATTGTGCATATTGTGAATTCTGTAGTATTTTTAACTTAGACTACTTAACACCATTATCTTCTGCTTTTTAGAGTTTCTCTTCTTGCTATGCCTTTGCTAATTCATAGAATCAGGAACAAATCAACACTATCTTAAGGTATTTAGGATTTTTTACTTCTTCTAATGTTTGGGACTTTTGGTTGCTTGGATAGTTTTTGCTTTTTCTGAATTGTTGGGTATCAGCAGCTCTCAGTTTCAGCTGGATTTTCAGCACGTCTGATGATCAGGCAGGAGTGCCAACAACTCAGTAATAATAAATAGCTTTAGTCTATCAGTCTCAAAATAGCATTTTGAAGAAGCTGACTTTCCTTTTCAGGTTCACATCTGCATCGTAACTGTAAATGCCACATTTCAGTATGCACCATCAAAAATATCACTCTGCAAACACTCCAACAGCACCACTAGATTTACCCACTTTTGAATATAAACCAGAGCCATAATACTTATGATGTTGTGAGGCCTGAAATTCTCTTACTTCATAAACTTGCTAAAAAATTCCCCACTGCGTGATCATCTACATCAGTTATCCATTTGACCTGAAAAAAATTTAGCTACTACATTACATATAGATGGTAGCCTCTCTGGTATGGACTTGCAGGCTTTGGTTTTTTTTTTCTCATCCTCTCATTTTGAAATATGCTGTGCAATCCCCAGGCATTGAAACCATAACAGAAAGATAGCAGGACATCTTCTACATGCCAAGGATGCTCTCATGGCCATCTCTACAGGTCACTAAACACATTCACTTTCATTCCTATGAAATGACCCAAATTTTGCCATTTATAAGCTTTTGGGGAAATCTGCAGTTAAATGCTGTCCTGCAGAACAGGAATTTAGCCAGAGCCTACCACAGATTTCTGGCAGGATGCCAGTCAAGTCACTTAAAAGCATCCTTTCATATGATCATTAGGCTGTGAGTGCCTGAACTGGGCCAATACAGAAAATTCAAGCAACAAAATGCATCCCCTGAATTTTTACTTAGACCTACCTAGGCTATGGAACGACCATCTCAAGCTCTCAAAATTCTGTCCTTATGTTTTGCCAAAGATTTGCTTCAGCAGACCTGCCTGAAAAATTAAGATAACGCCACCCCCACAATACCTTAATTAATTGCCTCAACACTGTAGTTACAAGTACCTTGAAAAGCCACAGAAGAGAATAATATTTATGCTTTTCTCTTCTGAGTAAGACTTGAATAGTACACCATAAGCACAACATGGCCTTTTGAGCAATGAAACTAGCCCAAAACATCAAAGAGCTGCTCATTACATCAGACCTATCCACATTGAGATGAATCTTGCAGAAGATATATGGCTGTGCAATTAAAGACTCTATCATAACGCACCTAATAAAGAGGTGAAACATCATTTCTAATCACATGAAAAATCCACAACCCCTTTGCTGGTCTCCAGAGAGGATAATTCTTTTTTTCAATCTACGCAAATTAAAAGGAAAGAAATAATCAGAAAGAAGGGACCAAACCAGAAATCTGGTTTTCTGTAAGTGCTAAAAATTAAAGGTGCCTAACAACAAAAGAAGATAATCTGTATCAAGTCCCAGTGCAATGCAATCAATCAAGATGAACAAAATCATAACCATCAGCAGCTATAGCAGCTAACAAGTCACTACTACATAGATGGAGCTTTCTCATACATCTATTTTTTTTCCATGTGTGCAAGAATGTGCAAAAGCTTAGAAACTGTAGCCATCTGGTCACACCACCACATCTCTCTTTCCCATGTCTTATTAGTGCTGTGTGATGCTGACTCAAAGGACAAATAAGTATACCAGGTTACATTTATTATCTGAGTTAAGAAAAAACACTGATGATCTCTTCCAGTAACAGAAAATTATTACTAGCATAGTTCTAGGTTTCTTAGGAAAGCATGCCAACTGGCACCCTTACTACCCATCAAACTAAAATAACCATATTTTAACAATTCCTACTCAAGACTTTTACTCAAAATACCACTAATTTCTTTATCTTTCCTAGGACAGAGGGGACCCCTAGCACACAGCCACAAATCTTTGTTAACTAAAATATGGTAAGAACAATCCAAAAATTTTACTTACTGCTTTCAATATTTTTCAGTAATTCAACACAGGTCAAGCACATCAAAGACTGCAGTACCCATGATCACTAAACAAGAGTCACTGAGCCAGCAGCAAAACATGTCCTTTATTAGCAGACTTTAATTCAATTATACCTGAAGTAAAAATATACTTTCTTACAGGTTGTCCATAAGTCACTCCAATGTACTGTCATATACGAACTATGCATCTCAAGTCCCATTTTTACAAGTCATTATGCCTGTCAATTTTTTCATTTTGTTTTAGTTGACCTTGAGTAAATTTCCTGCAAACAACAGACACAAAGGAAAAAGAGAAATAAGATAGAAAGCTTTACAAGGCCCAAGACTACAATGAGAACCTTTATGCACTAGACCTTCACGTAAATTTTTTTCACATAATAAACCAGGTATAAGATGCAATGTGTGAAGCTTTTCAAGAGATTGTTTCAACATCCACAAAGCAATATTTTTTGAAACATCATTCACCTTCCTAAAATTTAAGATTAGGAAAACTGTAATGAAAGCACTACAAAGCTAGTTCAGAGGACTCTCATAACCAGCAAGGACACAGCCAAATAGAACGAACCTACTGAAGATACCCCATCCCTGGAATTGTTCAAGGCCAGGTTGGATGGGACTCTCAGCAACCTGGTCTAGCAGAAGGTGTCCCTGCCCACTCCAGAGGGGCTGGAAGAAGATGATCTTTAAGGACTCTTCCAACCCAAACCATTTTAAGATTCCTTTAACTACACAAAATCTGGTAAAGGACACTAAATACAGGAACTAAGCAGAAGTGGTTTTGCAACAATCCAGCTTTCACTTCTCTGCCATCTTTCACCCAGAGCATAATTTTACTCCCTGTTAAACAGATGACAGTAGTTGTGTATCAAGAAATATCACCTTCAGATATGTGTCTGTAGCACTGCTTCACACTCTTCCAATTTATGAAATATGAGGCATATAAGACCAATACACTTGATCGATGCTGCTGGATTTTATTTTTTATAGAAAAAAAAAATCTAGGAAACACAAGAGCATTTCTTACTCTTTCTCTTTCCATTTTCACCATGATTACCACAATGGCCAGTTTGCATACCATTTTCACAGAACAGCAGATTTAAACCATATCCCTCATTCCCTAAATAAACTAGTGTGAAATTAAGATTTCACAGCATTAACTAATATTAATTCACAGAATTTTGTGAAACCTTGCACAGGAGATTTTTGCATTCAGTTCCAGATTGTCCCAGCAAATCAAGCTGTGAGACTCTGGGTGGGGATGTCACAGAAGCAATTAAGCCTCTCTCCTTGAAATAAGTTCAAGTCAGATATCAATAATATATTTAGAATTCCCAGAACATACTAACATGAAAATAACTCATTACCAGAAATTATTAATTCAAGAAGTTTTCCTCTCAGGCAAAGTAAGACAAAGTCTCTATGCCCTGGAAGGCCAAGCTTCCCTTCCCTCTCTACCAAAAATTTACATCTTTCAGTCTCATCTTCCAAAGAAAATAATGTCTACCTGGTGAACAGGCATGAAAAGTTTCATTGCCAAAGTGGGGGTTTTTGCTGAGCTACTCTTGTCCTAACAGTTTCATTTTAAAGTTCTATATAGTCTTCAAACTATGTCTTTTGTCCATGCAAAATCAGCAATTTCATGTCAGACAATATGATTTCTTTCTCTTGCATATATGGAAACATTTGTAAAGCAATATCTTGACCTTTTTCCTTTTACCACATTTTGGTAGTACATTCCTACATTTTGGTCCAGTCTCCATTTTGGACAGTGAAATTCAACTCTGTGATTTAAGTAACTCAAAGTTATACAATTACAATATGACAGAGTTTGTAATGTAGAGTTTCTAGGAAGCTAGTTTATCTTTTCTCTTTATCTATAAGCACTTATTAAATATCAGTTAAACTTGCTGTGTTACCAGAGTAAATCTAGAACTTTTCATTGGCATTCTTTGGAGAGTAGAAAGGGGAAAAGCAATACATATGCAGCTTTTTCATTTTATTCCTATTTGCAAATTCAAGGTATCCTATTCTATTTCAGCTTCTTCAGTGCTTAAATTTCAGGAGGAAAGAAGGGGGTTTTTGTTTGGATTTTTTTAGATTAAGTCCTAAATATTTCATGAACACCAAACGGTTTGGTTACATGAACTCCCTTATACTTCGAATGTAATTAAGAAGGGAAAGGAACAAGTCAGTCTATGATAAAAAAAAGTGATATGTCTGCTATATGTGTAAGAAAAATTCACTGGACACATTCTAAAACATTTCTAGATTACTTTCTGTATTTCTACACAATCAACACTGAATACTTGAAAAAAAAATTCTCCTTCAGAAAGTTCCTGCTATCACCTCTTCCCACTACAATTCTTAACTGTATCTGCTGAACACACTGTGCACATTCCCATGCACATTCTAACAGACATAGTATTCACAGAACATCATTCATAAATATCTTCTCAAGAAACAAAATTTAAGATTGAAAACTATATTGAACCATATTAAATCTAGCATGAAGATTTAAACATTTTAACTGAGCAATAAGATTCTATACATTCTTATAGAACTTACAGAAAATTTTGTCATGCAAAATCTAAATTTCTAAATCCTGACACCTGAGGCCTTGTTAAATAATGTTTGCTCTTCTGCTTATCAATGCATTTTTCTCAAACAATAAACACAGGCAGCCTATGGGATTAAAGCATGACAAAGGTGTAGCTGACTCATGGGATCAATTAGAAAGCATCAGGACTTATGCCTTTTGTTCATTCCATGTTTTACTAACCGTTTCTGCATTTCAGCATAAGTGTACCACAGATGTTAAACGCCATGCTACAAGGCAACATACACTAGACAGAATAAATCTATTCTTATCATCACCTACAATTATATCACTTGTTATACAGCTTACATATTTCGTTGAAGTTTTAACAAATGCATAATAAATTTAACTGAATGCTCACAGTTCCCTGCCCAACCAAACTACGTCAGCATTTTTTCAGCAAATTTTCAACATTCAAAAAGAACCCACAGAGTTGCCTTTTCTAAGCTAAAAACAATTTCAAATACAGCCACCGACATTATTGCCACCTCAGGTACAGCTTTCCCTCCAAACCCACAAATGAATCCACAAGCAGGAAAGCCAGTGAGCAGGACGACAAGCAGTTTCAATCCCCATGCAGTTTGCCCGTGACAGGTTATTGATAGAACAAACAGAATTCGCAATACTTACTGAGTGTTTCTCCTGCTGGCCCATAACTCCATGGTTAGCTGGGATTGCAAGTGGTTTCATAATGAAGAAACATAAGCTGAACTGAATTTACACATCATGTACCAATTTCTTATGGATGGCAAGTCACCCTCTACAGCATTAAATTAAAAAGAGGCGGAGGGGGTGAAACCAAGCTGGAGCTAAAAGTGTCACTACTGGTAAGCTCAAACCCCCCGTCGCACTTGTAGTGCAGAGCAGCAATCCGAATGACAGCGTTAGTCTCCATTTTTGTAACACTGGAAGTCTAAGCATGTCAGGACGTACAGAGCCTGATGAAACCCTACATATCCAGCATCCATTCAAGGGAACAAAACCATTCCCTGAGCCTGAGGAATAGGAAAGGGAAAAAAAAAAGGGACTAAAAAAAGCTAAAATGGCTGACTGCACAGAGACTCCCTCGAAAAGGCTTAATACAGTATTATATTAGTCAGGGTGCAGGAACCAGCCTCCAGAACTCAGCCAAGCATTGTTAATACTCCTGTTTCATTTGCAATCACACACTCACAAATGCAGCCTCCCCCCCTCCCGCCACCACTACCCTCCACTCCCCCAAAATCAGGGCAGCGCACACGAATAGGGACCTCCTCCCCTGGCTGCTAATGATGCTGACAGAGTAGTGACCAGTGATCTCTGTTCCACTCAGCTAACCAAGTTTGCACAATTAGTCTCAGCAGCATGACATTGATGGACATTTAATTTTATGATGCCTGTTCCTCACAATCAAGACAAGCACTCCTACCGCCCAAAGAGTCAGCAACAAAAATACAACACAGTTACACACACAAAAACCCAGAGAATCATGAGTCTGAATGCAATACGCCAATATAATTACGTTATTGTGCTTACTTTGGAAGACCATGGCTGCAGGCAGTTGGCATAGCAACGCACAAGGAAAGCCATTTCCTGGGTAGAAAGAATGCTTCCTTTTCTAAATAAAAAATTCCTCTTAGGATACAAACGGCATTGCTGCTTCCTGCAGAAAGCAAAGACACTGAAGTCTGTCTCTTAACCTGCACACAGGCACACACTCAATGCAGTTCGAGTGATGTAAGTNTACTTCGAATGTAATTAAGAAGGGAAAGGAACAAGTCAGTCTATGATAAAAAAAAGTGATATGTCTGCTATATGTGTAAGAAAAATTCACTGGACACATTCTAAAACATTTCTAGATTACTTTCTGTATTTCTACACAATCAACACTGAATACTTGAAAAAAAAATTCTCCTTCAGAAAGTTCCTGCTATCACCTCTTCCCACTACAATTCTTAACTGTATCTGCTGAACACACTGTGCACATTCCCATGCACATTCTAACAGACATAGTATTCACAGAACATCATTCATAAATATCTTCTCAAGAAACAAAATTTAAGATTGAAAACTATATTGAACCATATTAAATCTAGCATGAAGATTTAAACATTTTAACTGAGCAATAAGATTCTATACATTCTTATAGAACTTACAGAAAATTTTGTCATGCAAAATCTAAATTTCTAAATCCTGACACCTGAGGCCTTGTTAAATAATGCTTGCTCTTCTGCTTATCAATGCATTTTTCTCAAACAATAAACACAGGCAGCCTATGGGATTAAAGCATGACAAAGGTGTAGCTGACTCATGGGATCAATTAGAAAGCATCAGGACTTATGCCTTTTGTTCATTCCATGTTTTACTAACCGTTTCTGCATTTCAGCATAAGTGTACCACAGATGTTAAACGCCATGCTACAAGGCAACATACACTAGACAGAATAAATCTATTCTTATCATCACCTACAATTATATCACTTGTTATACAGCTTACATATTTCGTTGAAGTTTTAACAAATGCATAATAAATTTAACTGAATGCTCACAGTTCCCTGCCCAACCAAACTACGTCAGCATTTTTTCAGCAAATTTTTAACATTCAAAAAGAACCCACAGAGTTGCCTTTTCTAAGCTAAAAACAATTTCAAATACAGCCACCGACATTATTGCCACCTCAGGTACAGCTTTCCCTCCAAACCCACAAATGAATCCACAAGCAGGAAAGCCAGTGAGCAGGACGACAAGCAGTTTCAATCCCCATGCAGTTTGCCCGTGACAGGTTATTGATAGAACAAACAGAATTCGCAATACTTACTGAGTGTTTCTCCTGCTGGCCCATAACTCCATGGTTAGCTGGGATTGCAAGTGGTTTCATAATGAAGAAACATAAGCTGAACTGAATTTACACATCATGTACCAATTTCTTATGGATGGCAAGTCACCCTCTACAGCATTAAATTAAAAAGAGGCGGAGGGGGTGAAACCAAGCTGGAGCTAAAAGTGTCACTACTGGTAAGCTCAAACCCCCCGTCGCACTTGTAGTGCAGAGCAGCAATCCGAATGACAGCGTTAGTCTCCATTTTTGTAACATGTCTAAGTCTAAGCATGTCAGGACGTACAGAGCCTGATGAAACCCTACATATCCAGCATCCATTCAAGGGAACAAAACCATTCCCTGAGCCTGAGGAATAGGAAAGGGAAAAAAAAAAGGGACTAAAAAAAGCTAAAATGGCTGACTGCACAGAGACTCCCTCGAAAAGGCTTAATACAGTATTATATTAGTCAGGGTGCAGGAACCAGCCTCCAGAACTCAGCCAAGCATTGTTAATACTCCTGTTTCATTTGCAATCACACACTCACAAATGCAGCCTCCCCCCCTCCCGCCACCACTACCCTCCACTCCCCCAAAATCAGGGCAGCGCACACGAATAGGGACCTCCTCCCCTGGCTGCTAATGATGCTGACAGAGTAGTGACCAGTGATCTCTGTTCCACTCACCTAACCAAGTTTGCACAATTAGTCTCAGCAGCATGACATTGATGGACATTTAATTTTATGATGCCTGTTCCTCACAATCAAGACAAGCACTCCTACCGCCCAAAGAGTCAGCAACAAAAATACAACACAGTTACACACACAAAAACCCAGAGAATCATGAGTCTGAATGCAATACGCCAATATAATTACGTTATTGTGCTTACTTTGGAAGACCATGGCTGCAGGCAGTTGGCATAGCAACGCACAAGGAAAGCCATTTCCTGGGTAGAAAGAATGCTTCCTTTTCTAAATAAAAAATTCCTCTTAGGATACAAACGGCATTGCTGCTTCCTGCAGAAAGCAAAGACACTGAAGTCTGTCTCTTAACCTGCACACAGGCACACACTCAATGCAGTTCGAGTGATGTAAGTGGATTTCTCTCTCTCTCTCTCTCCTCTCCCTCCCTCTCCCTTTATCCACCGAAATATTCGAGTCAAATGGAAGACACATTCCTCGAGGCTCGCCCCCTCCGATACTTAACTGTTTCACTCATTAAGGTAGAGATGGACAATGCAGATAAACCAGCAAGCTCCTGCCTGTGTCTGGTATCAGCCTCGGAAGATCAAGGCATCCCCAGAGGGGAGGGATCCGCTTGCTGCTGGCTCCTAAGGACACCACTGAAGTCAGGGTGGGAATGAGGACCCACGTTCACCTCGCCAAATCCTGAACTGAACACGACTTTTCAAGAAGATAATGCTGGTGCAGAGACATCGCCTCCCTTCCCCCCCAACCCCCC
>VZRM01004119.1:99169-207125 GCA_013397955.1 Grantiella picta | reverse complement strand
CCCCAAAAAAAGAGAGCTGCTGCAGAGCTGTAAACATTTTTATCACGTATTTACAAACAGTGCACTTGATGAGCTCTCTGAGATGTTCAGCAGCTTCGCCCCTTCGCAGGCCACAGACATCCATCCAGGGGGTGTGGGAGGTACACATCCAGACACCTTTAACATACCATTTCAAGCCTTTCTGAATAGAGCTCCTGCTTCTTGCGCACTGAACACACAGATTCCACTAAAAACACATGGGGATACAGGTTGTGGAAGAGATTGACATAAATATGGCATTTCTAATTCTCCCCGCAGAATGTAATTGTATCTTAAACTCAGAAATTTCCCCAGTCACTCCCGTTTACGCTACACCACTTCTCATGCTGTATTAGCAAAATCATGCTGCAGAGGAGCTGAAATGCAACAATGTACACCTCTTAAGTGCCACAAGTTTGTACCACTTGGCGCAGGATTGACCAAGCCAGGAATATGACACACTTCCATTAGGCTTCAACTTTAGTACAGTTCTCTGTAACATCTTTAAAACACATTCTTTAAAATCAGAGACCATCTGGCCTTACAATAATTACAAAGTTGTTTTTTTTTTAAAAAAAAACAAGGACAATAGACGAAAAGACTTAACAGTTGTTCGACAGGCAAAATACACAAGGAAAAAATTGGATACTACAGAATATTGTGTCATACAATCTGCAGCTGCCTTCCCCCAAATTAACATGTACACTGATAATGAGTTTAGTTTGTCAGACATTGATTTCCATCACTAATGGCAATGATTGCTAGCAAATGAGGCTATAAAATTAGTGGAAATGAATTCTAGTAAAGCCAGAAAAGAAACAGAAATAATCCAGTCTATTTTTGCACAATTATTTTATGGATGCAGTTTCATACGCAACATATTTTAAATTGAGTGTGTTTACATTTATGAGAGTTTAATGATACTTGCACCCTTGATCTTCTAGTAAATTCTAAAAGATAAGTTATTCTTTAAGTTACTTAATGACAACAATTAGTTTAGAATTTTGAAACTCTTTGCCATGTGCCAGTGCAAGTAACAGATTATTTTAAAACATTAAATTATGCTTAAGCCTTGTGAAACAGTTGAATGCTGAGTACAATCAATTTTCTGATGAAGTGCTGATCAGAAGTAGCAGAAGTTGTGAATTCTAGGAAGCTTAGGCAAACCCCTTCTAGTACAAAATTTAAAAATACTACTTGTTGCAAAGCAATTAAAACCCTCTTCAGTCTGATTGGGTCGCCTTGAGGTTTAACACCATAAGCAGAATTTGACTGTGGCATTTTATACTCATCAGGAAAAAAATTAAGTCCTGCCAAAACAGAAACATGTCCCCAGCATAGGAAGGCAGCACACCACTTTCTGAACTCCATCACATACACAACTATCCACATGGATCCTTTCTCCATTCAGTTGGTATTTCCAGCTAAAATCTAGCACAGGTTTCTGTGGCATAAGCCTTCAAGAGTAACATGAAAACATGAATAAATCCATCAAAACAGTAGTGAAAAATGAAACTTTCACATAACAATGCCAGGAAACACTTTGTTAATACTTATGCTGGTCACTACTACACAATTCTCCTCATCAGTAAATTAAGCCAGTACTTTGTACATGAATGCAAAAATTATCAACCTAACAAAGTTTAATTGTTGTTCACATTAATCAGACTGACAAAACCTCTGTGGTTTCTAAAACAGAAAAATAAGCCTCTTTACATTCAAAATGGGAGAAGTGACATTTATGTAACTAGGTGAAGAAAACACCACTCAGAGACAATTTGTGAGTCAAAACAGTTTTAAGAAATAAATGGTTGATTCCATTTCCCTACTCCTTCCTCCTCAACTGCCACCATTTCCAGGTACAGTGTGATCATGTGTATTGTCCATTTTCAGCTCAGAAAATGCTTACTATAATTTATATCTCATAAAAAATTAATTAAAGCAGAAGTCCAGTGAATTGTTGGTTACAGCAAAAAATGAATGGAATTTAAATCAGTGTAAAACATGAGAACAACATATTGTGGGAAGTTTCTATCATAAACAAGTATAAATACATCATAGAAAACCTATGTGCAACTCTGTGTTCATACGTTTTTCAAAACCCGTGTTAAGAGCTCCTTGCTTAGACTAAGAAGTTTGGAGGGAAAAAAGCAAGATAGTTTTGCAAATGCTTTTTAGGCTATTAAAGTGAGATGTTAATAAACCTGACATGCAATAATTGTACATGATGAACTATCCCGGACTGCTTTCAAAATACTGTATTTGTAACAAAATCTAGTGTCTCTTTTTGATTCACAGAAAAGAAAGTGAAAAAAACATATCAAAAGCTACTACAGATGTACGGACAGCCTTGGACTACCTCATAGAATTAGGGATTCGTAAACAATACTGAATTCTAGGTAGAAATTTGTAGATATCTCAGCAGCATGTATCATCTGACTGTAATGCCTCTCAATTATTTTACGTTCTAGAACACAATCTCACATGGATATTATTCTCCTAAGCAGTGCCAATAATGCTTGGAGTATTAAACCTTTCTAGGTTAATGGCAAATGCTGTAACAAAAGATTACCTCAATTCTTCAGTTTCAAGGAGTCACTTTAACTCACAACTATTTAGAGAAGTACTGAAATTTTTATTCAGATTACATACACAGAGACCATTCTTTTCCCAAAGTACCTCAAAACCAGAAATTATCAGCACATTTTCCCCTTCCCTTTAAACACAATGTAAAGAATAATTTCCTTCATGTTCAAATACCTATGCAAAAACCAACAGAACACTCTAAGGTCACCAAATTTACTGCCACTGCAAGACTCCAGTAGCTAGAAAACACATCTGCAGTGAAGGGACAATGACACAGATATTACACAGCTGTGTAGGTGGAATAACAGCTAAAATGAAGAGTGCAAGAATGGAGTACCTAATTTTAAGGAAAACAAGGAAGAGCTATCTTCTCTTTCCCCTGCCCTTCTCACTTGGACAGAAGTGGAAGTTTAAAACTTAATTTAAGCTCAGGGCTATTGGACACAACAAAATTGTTAAGCTCCCCACAGCATGCTTCTGATTTTGTAATGCTGGTGTTCTCTGCCTCCCACTAACCTTATGAGAGAAAATACTAAGTAACAATGCTCCCATCAGATTTAAAAAACACCAACTGAAACCACAAAAAGCCCCGAACAATAATTCACTCAAAATGCTACAATACATTTAAATGTCCCATACAGTACATAAGTCTTATTCTAAAGTATTCAGACAAATTTACTGCCAACAATTTAAAATTCTGGCCACATGACCTAATTTCATGCAAGTGAGTTCCTATTCATCAGCATAAAGCAGACATGGGATGCTCTAGGCACACCTATCCTTATAAATATTTTCTCAAAAACTTTGAGAACTTTAAATATAACTGTTGAAGAAAAGAAAATTACCAAATATGTTCTCCAAGGTACTAAAATACCACTTTGGCCAAAACACACGGATGAAGAAACAGTATTTGCCAGATTATTTTTTTTAATTCATAAAGCTGTGGCACTGCCATCACTATAAGTATGTTCACTGCACTACTGGTGACACCAAAGCAAGAGTTACAATGGAGTGGTGTGTGCTGTTTTGATAACACACTTACTAATGTTACAGACCATTTGAACAAATGCCCTTCTGTTGAACTGCTGCTGCAGATGAATCTATAACCCAGATCTTTAAAATAATGACAAGCCCAGAGCAGTCGGGCTGGTGCCTCAGCTGGGTGGATGTGCTGTGGACTGCCAATCTTCCCTCTGACAGCAGACTCATTTGTCACCTTCTGTGCACAGCTCTGCTTTCAGTACAGCAAATCTTCTATTTGCATGCTATCCATCTTAAAACGGGAGCAAGTCATGGTATTAATTTAAAATACCTGCCATTGAGTTCTCTTACCATCAACAATTATGTTAGAATAGACATGAAGAAAACCTGTAACTGATGGACACTCACCCAAAATGTGACAGGATGTCCTATTTCTAGAATATCTAAATTATAAAACCGACTTAAGCAAAGGCTCACCACAGCACCAGAGCACAGAAACTTTTCTCTGGGCTCCATAATTATTCATGCTTTACATCTAACTATGTTTTTAGGGGGGGAAAAAAAAATCATTTGTGTTCCTGCTAGGTCCAAATCATATACAATATGTATGTTTGTGAAGTCACTTTATGTGATGTTTGACTGATTTACCTGTGATTTTTACACAAAGCAAAGCATTCTTACGTACGCAAACCTAAAGTTTAATGCATACTAACACAGCTTTAAAGCTTTACCTTATCATTATTAAATGTTAAGAATTAGGCATAAAATTTGCAATACTAATGACTTCAGTTGGCAGAACGGTCACAGATAGGTTTAATTTCCTTAATGGTTTCAGTACTTCAGAAGTGGAAAAAATGCATTAGGTCAGGATAGATGGAAGTTTTCCCCAATGTTGACAAAATTTTCTCACATTGATGTAATGACCAGATTTAACAATGGCATGTTAATTACACTGGAGTACGTGAGAAAGTGCTTTCTGTTTTTATACTGGGAAAAAAAGCATGAAAGCAAAACAGCCAACACACTTTTAAGGTCAAGAATCATAATCTCAAGCATACTGGAGTAGCAAGTTCTCTTTACCAGATCTAAACAGCACTTTGACATCCATACCTGCTGGGGACAGGGTTCACCACTGAGATAAAAATCGGCCCACTATCTTGGAGGAAAAACAAACACACAAACAAAAATACCCACAAAAACTCCCACATACCATTGTGTCCATACCAATTTTGCAGCAGGAATCCAGGGACACAAGTTCTTCACTTATGTGAGGCAACCCTAAAATTTCACATTCTTTGATGTGTAACAATGTAGAAAAACTTTACTGAAGGTGGATAACTGCATACCTCTTTCATGTGTATCCTACTGCTGCACTGTCCAAAGGTAAAAAATAAAACTCAGGGATTTTTCTGAGATCAATCAACTGTCCAAATTCTGTATTGTTATGGTCATTAGTAGCTGCACTGAAACTTGCTACCTAAAATATGCTGATATTTTTGCATTACAAGAATCATTGTTGTGGAACAGAGCTGAACATATCTGAGACCAACCAAGGCAGGGGAACAATTATTTAATGTCTCAATATGAAATATTAATGGATTAAAAACAAACAAACCCCAGATTTTTCAGTCTCCTCTAAATGCTATCTGGTTTTCTGTCGTTTTTTGTTGTTTGTTTATTCATTGGATGACTTCAGCAGTAGTGGAGGGGCAGTATTTTCGTTCTAAGCTAATACGATATGCTAACATTTTCCCTTGTACTTACTTGGAAGCTTTAAGGGAGAATCTGAAATTCTGTTGAAGACGGAGATGTAGATGGGACCAGCAGAACATCACCAGACTGCCTGTTCATCTTTTTTAATGTGTACTTGGACATCTCCCAGGGTAACTTACTACTTATCTCTGGAGTTTTGAGGAAGTTTAACTTGGAAAAAGCTGGTTGCTATTACAGACAATTTTTGTTCACTTCAGCTGTCTGTTGAAAGGAAATAACTCTTGTTTTTGTCTCCAGTCACAGTGTCGTGCCAGAAGACTCTCTGAAGAGCCTACTCCAGGGTTTCCCAATTAAAATCAACACTGAAGAGTTTACAACTATAAGATGATTTTCTTTTGGGAGAACTCTCTCCTCATGCCCCTGCATATCCTTTCTTGTGTAATGCACCATGCACTAACATATCTTGAGAGCTTTGTGCCCTGCCTCTAGCAAATGTACAGAAATAATTTATGCAGATCTTTTATCAGTAACAAACCCCATGCAATTTCACGTCCTTTACTTTTAAAATAATTATCAAGCAAAATAGTCAAATTGGTTTTATACAGGAAACAAGTCAAACCCTGATGATATATCCTTCAAATAAAGAGAACTTAATATAAAATTCTAAGAAATGCCCTATCCCTCTCCTCTTCCCCAATCAAATAAACCAGGAAGCCAACTACCATCAGTTGACAGATGTCCCATTTTGCAAATGTAACACCACATTTTTTCCTTGCAATTACAAGATCAGCTACCTAGATATAGAAGTGTTAAATAAAAATACATAGAAGTGCACCTACCAGATTGAGTTTCCCTTATAATTTAGTTCTACATTGTTTTGTACTCCAAGACTGGTGTCAAAATTGTTGAAGTGCTCTTTTGTGCACCACAGATCATTTGAAGACTTTAAAACCAGCTAGCTGCAGGCCTTTACATTCAGCTAATTACAGTGTTCAAGAGTAATACATAATTTAGAAGTAAAAGGAAGGAAAAGTAAAATATTTTACATTTTAGCACATGCACACACGCATATAAAATAATGCAAAACAGAGTGAGAGCACAATCTGTGTAGGTTTTCTGCCAGTCACATCAACAATACACACCTGTTTCAGATGCATGTCAAAACTTTACTGTCTCAAAGTTCAAATACAATTAAGGCTAACGACTCAAACCTAAAGCCCAGCTCCCAATACCCATTACTCATACAACAGAATACTCACACTTTAACTAGACCTTACATTAAAAAAAAAACATTAAAAAATTTATGAAATCTTTCCATCAGAAAAGTGTAAATACAAGGAATTTAAAAAGTGTTTAAAGAGCATGACTACACAAGAGGGTCATGAAGGACAGGAAAAGAATTTACACACAAACCTTGTAAATTCCAGGTAACTACCTTGCTTTGCTTAGGACTTGCCAGCTCTCCTGAAGTGTCACCCAGTGAAGGATGTAAGCATGGATAATGGCATTTACACTCAGCAGGCTGTAGCCTGGGCACTATAAAACACACATCCACCCAACAAAGTAGAAAAGGGTTTACTCATCACACACTGGACACACTTCAGCGCCTCAATGTCCTTTTTGTAGTGAGAGACCCAAAACTTAGCACAGGATTCAAGGAGTGGCTTCACCAGGTCAGAGTACAGGGTGACAATCACTGCTGATCCCAGCCAGAATGCCACTGGTCTTCCTGGAACTTAGAATATTACATTTTCCCCATGTTTCAATTCTATACATACTTTCTTAATTGCTTAAGATATTTTAAATACTAATTTTGTTAATTTTTTTTAGAGCTTTGAAATTCACTCAGCAAAATGATAATGTGAAATTAGTCAAGTCAAATACAAGGCCTTATTAGAATTACTCAGAAACTGAACCTTTTTTAGAAAGACTGACACCTAGTCATACTAATAATTTTATCTTTAAGTCACTATGTCAAGCTCAGGTCACATAACAGGGGCTCGGATGCTTGGGAAAAAAAATGAATTTACAGTTTCTTTCCATCCTTCAGTGGGCAAATAACTACACTACTACTATCACATCTGTACAGAAATGCCAGCATTGAAAGGATGTGTATTGCACTCTACAGATAGAATATGGCAGATCCCACTTCCCCATATGTACTTCATATACAAATAGTGTTTCTAACTGATCAACCTTATGTTAATATCTTTTTTAAAAATATTGAAGAACACATTAATATATTTGCTTTTTAAATTTTCCTCAGCTCTAATCACAGAATATGCTGAGTTGGAAGAGACCCGCAAGGTTCATAGAGTCCAGCTGGTGAAAATTGAATATTTCTATTTAGTTACATTATGCAATGATCAATTTAGAAAAGAGTTATGAAAAGTCAATTTTTTCTGCTGCATGAACAACTTTCTGCTTTGATGACATACCTCACATTTAGTTTTATACCTTACATCTCAGAAAATATTTTATATAATATAAAAGAGCACATCACAAGTCAGTTACAGTAATAGAATCACACTACTCTGGACAATCTATGCTATTATTAACCACAGTTTCACAGGTGTGTGGTTATAAAGTACTGGCAACTCTACAAGCTGTAGACAGGACCTAGTGTCAATAATATGTAAAAAACCCCACCCCTCAGAAATATTACTGACACTTCAGTTGCAGAAAACACTGCACAGCTTCAATGTTTCTCTTTGAGTTTCCAAATCTTACCACAATTACAAATCCAGTTATGACATCAATGTGAGCCCTTCCAAAGGGAATGGAAGAATAGTAAATCCCAATGGATATGAGAGTTCTGCAGTAGGGATGATGTAATTTATAAAAATAGACAACCTCTGACAGAAGCTGCAAGTTGAGTAAATAACACACTGCATGTCATTAATTTTGCATTAGCTTGCCAGTAGTCATTACTAAAAGAATGATGAACTAAAGATTTGGCTCTGCTTCAGGTGCTAATCAAAATACAATGATAACATTGCCCATATATTAACAATAATACACAACATAACTCGAAACAGTAAGAATGCCTTACAACACAGATGAAGGAAGGAAGCTGTGTGGCTAAAAAGGTGGTGTTTTGCCAGAACGGAGGGATGGGAATTACTTATTGCCATTATAACGTTACCAGTGGAAGTTCCCATAAAGAAACATCCAACTTCCATTAAAAAAAAGGTTACCATGAGCTTGCCCAAATCATCTCAAGAATTTCACACTTCAGGGAAAATTATCCCACAATTTTTGTCGTGTCTCACTTCAAAAACACACCTAATATGTATAACACAGTCACACTCTTTGGGAATTAATGCTACTGGATGTGTTCAAATATACAGACTATGAATATCTATTTAGTATTTTGTATTACTTCCCAGTGTGTTGTACACATCAATCTCATTTGAAATCATGAGCAGATCATCACCATCATAGAATAATAAAAGCAGTTGCCTTTGAAATTACACACTGACTTTTGTAGATGAAGAAAAGCAACAACAAACATCCTTCCTGGTAAAAGGACACTTGCACTTGGCAATGTTAAGAACTAGCCCCTTTTTTTTTAATTAATGGAACAATCAATACAGTATCTTTTATTTTCAAATATGAACACTAGAAATGCTGAATAAATTATTTTATACTGTTTTGTTATTAATAGAGACAAATTTGTCTGGCAAACAAGCATGCATTATTTATGCTAACATGTTTAAAACTTTGCATACCATGCTGCTTCTCATCAGCAGCACTCTGCAAATTTAGGTGTGTACACAATTATGTTTTTCTGCTGACATTACTTAAATTACTTTGCGTCATAACCAAGAACAGAGTGAGCCCAATTTAGTTTTTATTTAAGTGAGGCAACCTTCTTGCTTTCATTTTGCATAAGCCACATAGCAGAACCTTCTCAGCTTCCTTCCTCCTTGCTCTTCACATTTTTCCTCTATCTGGAGAAAAATCAGTTACCAAAAAGTTCCAATTTTTAAATATATATATATATATATAAATTTACAAATTATATAGAAATAGGTCCATCTACCATAACTTGTATGAGCCTCTAAAGACAAAACCATTGAACATCCTGCACTGCAAACATTTCTTCCTAAAAGCATGTTTTCCTTGCTGTTAATGTGAATCCTCATGATTGAGTCTATTGTTTGTTTTTCATTTTATTAAGTGATCTGGTATTTGAATGGAAGTTCTAGATATTTCTAAAAATGATCAGGAGCATTAAAAGCCGCAGCTATTTACAGGCTTGAAAGATTGACAGTGTTCCTTTCAACAGATTTCTTGTAGACTGAGTATCTGACAACCATTTCTACTTATTCAAACTAATTTAAAACAACTGAAATTCCACAAGACAACTAAGTACGTTATGACACTGGCATCAATTTACTATGTAAAATACAATGCACTAACATAAATACATTATATCAAGCTCCATCACAATAATGCCAAGTCCACACTATTGAAAAGCAAGCACATATGAGGTATTTCATGATCATATGGAGTGTGCTCCATGGACAGACATGCAGCAGCATGTATTTCACAACATAAAATATAAACAAACATGCAGAGAAGCAATGGTATTATGCTGTTTTTTAACATTAAGCCTCATCCCAAATTATACTGGACTTCTGTAACAAAGTGCTAAAACTGAATCAACTTTTTTGAATTCTCATCTACTGTGTTAACAACCAGAAAACACTGCTCGTCATCTTACGAACTTCCACGTCGTTTCAATAGCCACACACACTGAACAAAGGAAAACAACTAGGATTTTTGCATCAAATTAGGGCAGAAAAAATTCATGGGTCTTTTTTAATCCTTCCTAAATGTAGTGATACGATACACAACAGTTTTGTAATGTAATTTTGCAGACAAAAGAAACAAAGAAAAAGGCAAATTTATTTCATAAAACAAAACTACCTGAACATAAATTTTCAATCCAGGAATTTTAGACTCTCATCAGACAATGCAAATCCAAATGGTATCAGGAAAAAAAGGCCACTTTGCCAATGCTTTGCACTATTAGTTTTAAAAGACAGGGGCAGGAAGAAAATTTTCTATGATTTGCTACTTAGTCAGTAGGCTCTTATCCTTTTTTCAGAATAGCACACCAAAAAAAATCTAGAAAAAACTCACGCTTATTTTTTCAGGGAGTCATGGCTGCAGATGAGATTTGACTCAGCAACATTAGACATGGTTTCATTTCCAGCCCTCATCTCATTCACATTTTCAGCCAACTCCCTCAAATAAAATCCAGAAGGAATACTTGTCTGCCCTAAACACATCTCACAATGGTCCACAGCAGAGTGTGAGGATAAAATCATTCCATGCTTGTAACTGGGGGGGAATTGGGGTTATTGATGGCGCTGTGCCCACTGCTCTTTTCTTTCCAGCACTGGATAAACAGATTGTCACCTCACGTGAATCTCAAGCTGAATGGGATAAGAAAGGCTACTAAAGGCAGAGAGCCCTTTTGCAGCAATTTCAGCAGCTGGCTACAGAAAGCCTGGCTGAGAATGCACCAGCAGCAAATTTCATAAGCCTGTTAACTAATTCAAATTTGTACAGATTCACACAGAGTAAAACACCACACACCATCTTTCTGTTCAGGGCTATCCACAGGTGCTCCAGCGTTATTCTTACAGGCCTACCTGCATCTCGTTAAATATACCCCTGTAAGCTGTGATATTTTGCCTTTAGCAAAGTAAAGACTGCAATACACACTTGTAAAAGTCCATATCTCAGTTTACATACCAAGTCTAAAGAAACACAGACGATCACAAACCAGGGAGTTACAAACGACTACTTGTAAGCTCTATGCCACTAAAGAGCAGCACCTTATTTCAGCCAAACTGATTTCTCCTTTATGAACTTGTGCCAATTTACACTGAATATTTCATGCATTATATACAGAATAACCAGCTCAGCAACACTCAGACAGAGCATGACTAATACTTCACAGATGCACTGAAGCAGCCACAAAGTTTACAGGCAGTAAGATACTAGGAGAAAGTCTATCCTTTTTTAAATTCACTCCACAGATGACTATTCACTTTTAAAGTTTTTTTTTTAAACAAAACCGAAAAACAAACAACAGTCTAAGGCAGAAGTAAAGCCATGTAGGTTCTGAGAATGGGTCCACACTTGCTGCAGTCAAATCATTCTAAACACAGGCTTTGCACTGAAAATGTGATGTAGCCTCAAGTATAGATACACACAGAATGGAAATCCACATTCAGGAGCTAAAATCCAATTGCTGCTATAAAGTAAGGAGGCATTAACACCAATCTTGTTAAAGATGATTTCTGACACATGAGAAGCACAAGCAAAAATTTTCTAAATTGAAGTGAGAGCAGCTCAACCTCATCAGCTTTTTTTTTCCCTGAAAAAGAACTGATCAATTTTACCAAACTATGAAAGGTGGTAAAACAAAATGTAGTTTTATCTGTGTGATAAAACACATTCATTTCATATCTGTATATGATGAAGATTCTATTTTCCTTAACCTAGAAATCACCAATATTTGTTCCAAAAGTAACATGCACAATACTCAACATTAGATTTCATTTCAAAAGGCTTTTCAAACATTAGGGTAAGCTATTTAAATACTACAAAGTATTTCAAATTCCTACCATAATTTGAGTAGTACATTATCACTCTTCAACATAACATTTTAGTAGCCATAGGTTACTTAGGATCATGTCACTGAAAAACTGGGGAGTCCTGATCTGAAGGCAAGGAACTGGGTTCCTAGATGAAGTGTACTATACATTTTGAAGAAAGAGAACACTCCAGCCCAGAAATCACTTGCCTGTGACACTGGAAACATACTGAAATTTGAACCCTCTAAGAGTTTTAGATAAATTAATTTAGCAATGTGACACAGGAGGAACTTTTAAAATAAACACATTTCCTGATAAAAAACATCAGGACAATTGACCGAAGCAACGTTTGAAGAAAGGGAGAATTTTTAACTCCAAAAAAATTAAGTAGTTTCAATTTGTTTTCAGCTCTATCACAAGAGATTTCTCAAGCATAAAAGTAAGAACATTTAACATTTTGGTAATACATGTTTTTATCAAACATTGCATCTGATGGATGTTCAGAGTTTATTTACTTTGGCATTGACACGTGCAATTGCAAATGCCATTTAAGTTTAAAAGATGCCACTCAGATCTCTTTGAGTACATTTGAGGTCTGATATCAGGAAAAACTTCCATATTTTGTTTGGTTTGGTACCATTCCAAAACACTTGACTTATTCAGGCACCCTCTCCCCTAGGTTGGCAAGCCTGTGTTTCAGATAATGGCCATTTAAACATACTTTACCTAAAAAATCCAGCCTTTATATACTGAGTCAACAGAAACCTTCAGAATGGAAGTCAAGCAAGAAACACCATGGCAAAGCCTTTTTTTGTTTCTTTAGTGTTCATCTTGACACACTCTATTTCCCCATTTTACTGACATAGAGGTACTAAACAGTGATAGGGGCCAATTTTTTAAGTCAAAATCAAAGATTAGATGCTCTGTGTCATGAAGGAGATACCGGAGTAAAGTGTCTGCCTAACACTAAATATTTGATATATATCTTTTGTTTATAGCTCTCATTTCCTACAAATCACAGGACGTCAAAGCAAGGAAGGTCAATCAAGCTGGGCAAGAGACATTGTGCTGTCAGTAAATTTCACCTTTATGTAAGTATTTTTATATCATAGTGAGATTGCTGAACTCACAAAGCAAAGGCTACAAGGCAATTTTAGTCAAAATGTTGCATCAGTATTAGGATATCACACTGCAAACCCACAAGTAAATTGTTAGTGGACCATACACAGTAAGTTACAATACCTGAGGTTTAGTGCATTCCTGTGAGCCAAAATGAAATGAATGCCATATAGGAGGAAAGGAAAAGATGAACATTATCAGACATGCCATAGTACATTCCACCACTATGTAGATAATGTCAAAATTATGTTAATGAGGGTCCACCAGCCCATAAGTTGGCTCTACTGCATAAAGCCATGCTGCAACTGAGAGCACTGCATTTAATTTTTAGTTCTTGAAAAGCACACCATGCATTTGCATTTCACCTCTACATTTCGCTCTGTGCTTTTACAATATAGAAAACTTTCTTCAGAAAATACTCTTTGAACTTTCTGAAGAAAAGAAACTACTGCAAATAAAGCATAATAATTTTTCAACAGCAAAAATAATGATTCTACATGCTAACTATGGAATTAGGGTAAAACAGAATATAAAAAAATTGTACATTGTGAAGATTTTAAGGATACTATCAAAGCAGCTTTATTACTTTGAATCTCATGTACAAAACACCTAAACTAGAACATAACCACATGGAAGAGCCAACTTGAAAACAAATATATCATATTAATCCTTTTTCAAATTAATTTAATGTTTCCATCTTTTTTAATCAAAATTAAAAAGTAGAAACAAAGATGACACCCTGACAGATGCTGACCAAAGAATGGATGGGCAAAAAGTCCACAAGATATGTGCTGTATTATGTCTTGAATTCCTATGTGTTTCAAAAAAATCTTGCTTTTTTCAGCTAATTTTCCAAGAAATTAAGACAAAAAAAATGAGATCAACGGACATAAAATAGAAAAGGCGAAAAGACAACACATCCTGTAACATGTATGGTTAAAGCAATAGAAATAACATTGCTAGTAGAAGTGAATGAGAGAATAATGTCTACAAGATCACCAAATACTGTAAAAATAGGAGGAAATGGACCAGCAGGAAGAGTCTTAACTACATTTTAAAACTCATTTGAGCTTATTTGACTCTACCTTGAAAAAATAATAAAGCCAGTCATATGCATTATATTACACTTTGAAAAGCAATATTTGACTAATTATTGTCAATTTTACAGCTTATTTGGTAATCTCTTCCATCTTAATATGAAATCTCACTTGCAATGGATTTCCCAGCACAAATACAAAACCATTATGAACTTGCACAACAGAATAGCACACGATGGATTTTTGCTTTTAGTACCAGTTAAGCTTACAAAAACTCATCAGGCACACCTAAAGTGAAATTTATACAACAGGCAAGGACCTATGAATGCAAATGGCACTATGTAATCTAAATACTGCTCTTCTAGAGTTAGGTACAAATCAGACTACGACTGCTAAGCACAACATACCCATCAAAATAATATGAACAAAAGTAATTCTTTCTGTAGTTCCAACAAAGTACAATACCACATATTTATTTTTTTTGCAAAGACAGGCCAGTAAAATGTTTTATCTTCAAACCAAGTGAACTGGCTCAATTCACATTAAATTTAGAGACAATTAAAACTGCACTGAAAATTAAACCATTAAAAGCTGTTGTATAAACAAAACCAAACTCTTGGCATAAAATATAATTGTTCAACTCATGAGGAAAAGCCTATATAATTAACAGATGTAATCAAACATCTACACACTTACAGACACACACTGAATATACAGTGAACTGGCAAACAAGTCAAGGAGTTAGGATAAAGAAGGGAAAATTGAAAACGATAACAACTGCATTGTACCAAAGATGGCATTTTAAAAACACCAAAGCTCTCATCCTGAAAATTTATATGTATATGACTTACGTTGTACAAAATTCAGCCAATTAACTCAATGAGATTAAACATGCATAAAGTCATTTATGCCCATGCTTTTATGGAGCTACCAGATTCAGGGCTTAAACAAAGAAATGCAAGCCAAAGACAGCTTTTCCAATATTTTGCTCACAGCTGAAATCAATACTAAACACACATATTACTCTAATAAGAGTTTTTCTCAATCTAAAAGCCATATAAAATATTTTGTAGAACAAATTTTAATTAGTTTCTTTTCATTTCAAGAGAAAGTCTGGAAACATACATAGGTTCCCTCCCTCACCCACAAAAGCAATCAAGTAAAATGACCAAATTATTTCCTTGATGATGGGCCAACTCTGCAGCTCACTAAAACCCAAGTATAAAGGGAAAACACCAGCAAAAGTTTATTTAAATTTACATTTAAGTTCTGTATTCCAAAAAGAAATGACAGATTTAATCCAAATTGGTGTACTGCAATGCAGCACAGTCCTTTTCAGGCAACACCTGTTATCACATACATGAATGAGTGCTTCACTAACTGACCTTTTAACACAGCACACTAAACTAATTCTGTTGTAACTTAATAGCAAAAGGAAATGCAAACAGAATTTCCTTCACGGTTTCCCAAAATGATTGGAACATTAAAAAACAATACATGACATTCACAGTCATAAGAAACGCACTTTCAACTCTGAACTATGATGCAAGCTGCACACATGTTCACGCACTGATGGAGCCACATTCACTGTACTTGGAAGGGAAACCTCCCCACAGAAGCACACTTCGAAGATACCAGCGAGGTTAGCCATTTTGATTGTGTTGTTTTCAGCAGTTCTCCTGTTTAAGCATTTTTGTGAACCATAAATACAGACAGCTTACCGTATGGTAGCCTCTAGGTAGAGGTGGCTTCCCCACAGGATAAGGGTCAACAGTATCAATAATTGTTTGCCGCTCCCCTTTCTGGTTGATCTTCCTAAATCTTCTTCGGGATTGCCTGTGAGACGCTTGACGCTGAAAATATTCCTCATTTTCTTCCATGTAATCAACCTACAACAGATGCAAGAGAGTGTGTCTTTTCCCACAAGAGAAAAAAAGGTTTCATCTTGTTTGAAACACAAGGAATCCTATTTTTAAAAAACAGCAGCTAGCTTTGAATTTCCTGCATTTTCAGCACTAAGTGTGAAGGCACTACTAAAAAAAAAATATGACAACATTAGTATGAAAAGCAACGCTGAATATGATAGTTTTTCAAAAACGACAGAAGAAGAATTCTCCTTTCCTCACCCCCTTCTTACACTTGCACAAACATTTCACCAATCAATACATTACAGAAAGAAAACTGGTACGAGAGAACCTGTTTCCCTACTGACATCTATTCAGCATCTTCCCTAACCACTCTATGGCAAAAGCTTCACTCTTCAACAGGCAGTACCGGTTTTATTACTTCAAATATTTTGAAGACATAAAAGAAGAATTTCTAATACAGCGGATTTGCATTTAAAAATTACTCCCAAACAACACAGGGGAGAATAAAAAAATACCTATTTGCTATAAGCTAATATAAAATTGGTCTTCTCAGTTTCACTGCCTATAGAGTTTGAAGACTACATTACTATGCAACAGTATGCTGAAATGAAAATATTGAACTAATGATTCTGGTTTTCCCAAAAGACAATGATCTTTTTGCAGGAATTTGGCTGAAAATCAACATTTCTTCTGTGTTCACCCTACTAATAGAAACCTTACTCGAGACTAACAAGGAAATGAGGAAAAAAATCACAGCTTTCAGCATGGGCTATATAGCAAGGTTCAGTTAACACATGTTATTCAATTCCATCTCCCAGAATGAGAGATGATCTTAAGAGGCACCTTGCAAGGTTCCTGCATATTTGTCAACACGGGAAAGAAAAATTAGTCAAAATACTCCTGTGAATTTGCAGCTTATCTGTGTCAGAAGTGTCACGTATCAGTCAGCTCATGTCACTAAGTAGAGCTTTCAGTGCAGGAACACGAAGGGAGGAGCACAGTCCCTGGTTCACCAGAAGAGCAGGCAGTGCTTACCCCCCTGCATGGAGTATCTATTTCACGTCTGACATAGTCACACTCGCACTACTACAGCTCCTGTGTGCCCAGCAAACTCTGGGGATAGGATTCTCTCTATTCCAAGTACAATTATTCGTTTGAAAGCCGGATTGTATTTAAGTGCACAATTTCAGCTTTCCAAATATGCAGCAGTTACAGTTTTTTTTGGCAAACACATATGTCTGACACAACATTATCCATCAGTCCAGAAAATCTCTTGTTGTTCAGTCATCTCCTTTCCCTATGCCTATCTTTGTATCACTCTTCCATATAATTTATCAAGGAATGCACGTGAAGCACAGACAGACATTCACACAGCTACAAGCAACGAAACTGTATGCTTCTAGAGAATGAAACTGGGACAACAAACTGTTTCCTGAACTTATGGTCAGATGTGAGTTACACAAACTGGTAACAAACAAGTATAAATCCAAAGTAATACTACAGTTTCCACAAGTTTTATAGAAACTGTTACTTTTTAGGAAAGAAATTATTAGTGTCACAGTCTATATTTAAGCTTTTATGGCTTAGATGATTGTCATGCCTGTATTATGAACTTATCTGTGTCTCAGGGACAGAGAGAAAAAAAAAATTAGCCCATTGATCCTGCATTTGCTCAGATGATGCACCTGAGATGACAACTAAAACTTTTGAGCCTGTGAACCCTCGGAGACGATGTTCTGCCACTGGATGCTGCTAACAAAATACCCTTCCCTTCACCCAGGAAGGCTGGCAGAACTTAAAAATGTTCAGATTTATTCTTAAAAACCTCAGATGGCTGAGATTAAATTTAATTCAATCAAATATTAATTACTTAAGGTAACCTGAGATGAATGCTTTAAAGCATCTATGTTTACCTATAATAATAAAGCTGCTTCAAAAAGAGAAAAAACCCCACAAACTATTCTGCTAGCACAAGAAAACTTTAGTTTTACAAGACATCTGCAAAAGTAAATGTAACAACAATATAAATTATAGGTATGACATATTTATTAAAAGACCATGTGCAAACAAGAAAACTCTTAATTCTTATTGGAAGCTGAAGTGTTACCAAAGCTGGTCTGTAAAATTTGAAAGCAACTGAGTGAAAAATATTCTTACCACAATCATTTCAGATGGCTCTAGAACAATGCATTCACATCCACGTCTGAAGCTTCCAGCAGAACGCTTGCCAAAACTGAAAACCAAAAATATTTCAGTTAGAAATCAGATCTATAACACAATTCATAAGCATATTTATATCTTATCCAGATATGGTAAAGCAGAGATAAAATATACATACCTGTGCATAATACAAGTTTCACGCATATGTCCTTTGACAATTAAGTGATACCCAAGGACATTAAGAGATGTCTATTTTGTATTTACATAGTTCCCTAAGAGTATCTGCTAAATAAGTTTATTAACACAAAAACAGGTGTCAATCAAGAGCTGTCTACTGAAGAGGCACAGTCGATTCTGAACTGCATTACAGAGTTTAATCTAGTATCTTCTGACATTACAGTATTAAGTTTCCTAAGCTATCTGCATTTCTTTAACGAAAGCTAACTGGCCTACCAAGGAAAGAATTAAAAGGCTGATCAACTTCAATTAGCTCTTTTCTACTTAAAATAAATTAATGAAATAAGGAACGTAAGTGTATTCCCAAATTGAATAGATGAGGACAAAAGGTTGTTCTGCACTTTCATGAGATATTCTCATCACAGTGTAATAATTAAACATGATACTATTTTGTTTCCTGTAGGAAAAAGCTGAAAGGTTTTTTAATTTTGCTTTCTGGAGGGCTCTGCCTGCATTAGATGAATGTGTGCACTTGCAGGGTCCACTGCAAAGAATCCTCAAAGGGCAGATGTAAAGGCGGTATGCACAGAACCCGTACATAATTCAGTGAAATCCAGGATCTTTGTAGCTAGACCCTTAATCATACACCATCAGAGTGGAAGAAAGGTAGCCAGCTAAAGTTTGTTTCTGAGGTATGTGATTCCTCCTCTGGGTGAGAATGCCAGGTCAATGCCAGACCTTTCCCATCGCAGACTGGAAGGCAGGACAGATACCAAAATTACTGGAACTTCTGTACCCCTCTTCCAGTTTGCTGTAACCAATGCACCCTAACATAGCCGACAGCCAATATAACTATTTGGCCTTTCCCCCTCTCCCACTTGGCACTGTGCAACAGTCGTGGGAAACCTTCCTGGCTGAAGCCCACAGGGCAACAGCTTGAAAAACAAACTGAACTCCATAAAATTGTACCATCTGAGTTTTTGCCAGTCCTGGAATGTGGCAACATGCTGAAGCTACAATGTTTGTGAAAGATAACTTTTTAAAGCTTTATTTCCTAACTCACAAACTGCAGTTCACACACCATTCGGAACAGTCTGTCTAGGCAGTTCCTATCTATGCTCCTGTCCCGCCTGGCGATTAGTAGAAATGAACAATTTAACTTGCTACCCCAAAGGCTAATCTCTTGACAACAGCACATTTATAGGCTCAAAAAGAAGGCAGTCAGATATTGAAAAGAAATGCCATCTGTGCTTATTCATCAAAATAATAATCGCATTTAATGGTACATGGGACTTCTACAATAGAAAAAAAATTTTCCAGAATACTAAGCCTCTTGAAAAGAAGTATTCAATAAAGAAATCTGCGGACAAAATGCTTATTTTCCTAGAGGCAAACACATGCTTCATCCTACAGTCCAGCAACAAAACACAGGGTTCTTTACTCTACAATACCACCTTGAATTTTATACAGTTCTAACTACTCTTAAAGACACGAGAAAATGAAGCCATTGTACTGATTCATTCAACTGTTGCAGAAGTGTCAAACTTATTTTCTCGGCCAATAACCTGATTCATACCACAGTTTTTCCTTAAAAACAGAAAGCAGGAGTAAAAGGAGAAAGTAAATCAACTCATTGATTGAAAAACAAAAATGCAAAAAGTGGTCATTAGGAAGTCAACTTATTTGATATTCTAATTGGAAGCAAACAGAAATATTATCTTTCCACTTAGAAAACCCATATTGCTGTATTATTTTGCCAACACATTTTTGTAGCCTTGGAGCAAGCACTCATTTCAACAGAAAATGCATACACACTTTTCCACTCCACCATTTCTTCTTCTGTTATTACTGTCTGTAAGTATCAACTTTAAACGTCTGTCTGTTGCTAATCACTGCTGACATGCAAAAGTTTCAAGCTTTAGCAAACACAGTAAAAACAAAAAGTTGTGTGTTTTGGATGTGCTTTCCTATTCTTGAATAACTTCTTTAGATTTCACCTTTTAGCATCAGAGAACAGGTAGTCAACATATTAAGACAGAAGGCATGAATTCAGTTCCTATTAAGAGAATCCTCAATTTCTGCCCCCAGTAACACACTGGTTCTCACAGCAAATAACTATGCCATTCCTGGACTATTCAGACTCCTATGACAGCATGAAATTTATCAGAGCAGACAGTGCATCACATGTATATATTATCTTTGAACAAAGATCACAAGGCACTTCAGGCTGCAAACCAACTATCTAAACTTTGTGAAGTACCATAACAATGAAGACAAGTAAATCAAGGCATAAAAGTTAAATGACCTTACAAGTGTTGCAGTTCTCAGATTGCCACACCAGCTAAACCTCCTGACTTCCAATCTCTGCTGAAAATTCATCACCAGTGAGGAATTCACATAATCAGTGAAAATTCAGGAACTCTCTTGTTACCATCCACTACCTCTGGGCACTTCAGCATTGTCCATCTCTGACTGTGGTAGAACATCCACCACAGTGATGCATGCCATCTCTTGCAGAACCACACTTGAACACAGGTTTTTGTTTGACATGCAGCTCTAATAGATAATTGGCATCTTGGGGCATTGCTAATCCTGCTAAGGCTGACACCAAAGTCAGTAAATTGTATCTGAATTAATTTATCAGAGTTTCCCACAAGAGCAAAAATAAAAGACCAATAAAAAAGTACTTCAGTGACACTCTTCTCCAAAATCCCTAGCTGTGGTAACTAGCCACTCAGTAGAAGAAGCCACCATACAAACTTGGTTTAATTGAAATATTACCATGCAATAAGAAGCAGCAAATACCCAACACATGATACAGTCTGTTTACTGAGTTGATAAAAAAGCCCAAACTGCAAAGCCTTTTATAAACTTTTTCATTATGAGAATGTGAGGCAGTGGAAAACGTTGCCCAGAGAAGCTGTGGATGCCCCATCCCTGGAATTGCTCAAAACCGGGTTAGATGGGGCTCTGAGCAAGTTGGTCAAGTGAAAGGTGTCCTTGCCCTTGGCAGGGGGCTTAGAACCAAACCATTAGTGATTCTCTGAAATACCAGCAGAACAACTTCATACAAGAGACCACAAGCAGGCATGTAAGGTGGCTTGAGGGATGTTAGATATCAGACAGAAACAGCACCAAGCAAGTAAATTTAGCACAAGGGCTGATAGATTATCTTCTTAATATCAGCTCTATTTCAGCAACTCTGACTAAACAATGTTCTTTACAAAATTTTGATGCCACACTTGCCACAGCAAGTGAGTTTGACTACCCAGATTTCTCACAAAATAGTCTACATGAGTAATGACTAGCTAAAGTGCAATGTAGAGAGCCTTTATTAGGAGGTTTCAGTAGATAAGGGATGTGACAAATTTCAAATTTACTCCTTCCCTTAGAGTAGTGTGAGATAAGCCTGTGCATATAGAGAGCTTAAGATTAAAACCCATTTTTGTTTTTATAGTGCAGTAGAGAATTTTACATTATATACACTTCATACTTGGTTGTATCATACCATTCCTTATTCATTTAACTCAAAATTGTCTTATCAAGCCTTATTAATTTCAACTCCTTGTTTGCAACTATTAAGTCAATATTACACCTGAAAGAATCACCTCTTTGCAACTACTTTCTCTAAATTCCTGATGTTCATAAGAGAATTTCACCAAAGGAACCTAATGCAGTTTAAGTTATCTTTTCAACTGTAGCTGTCAATATGGAAAGCAGAGGTTATAACACTAATTTAGAAAGCTAGAAGGGGGCTGCCTCACTTGAATTCCCCAGAGAACCTTCTTTTGCAGCAGCTTTACCAACACTCTTCTTTCCTGCTACCACATAAGCTCTTAGTTGAGTTTCCCCGAGTGTTAAATTTCACAGATGCTATCCTCAGTACCTGTCTTAGAGATAATTTCACTTCTGGAGTCCTTTTCTACCACAGTTCTTGTATTCCCATAAGGATACTGAATGCATGATGTGAATATAAACTTACTTTAATTTAAAAAAAAAAAACCCAAATGAACCAAAACCAAAAAACCAAACCCAGACACAGTCAACTACTTAAAGATATACAAAACAGTATTATTTACAGGAATCCACTTTACAGTAGACAGCTAAGTATTTTTCCCAAGCAACTTCCCCATAACTATACTATACAATAACTACACTATACCTTTAAACAACTGACAAAAGTCTAATTTCCCACTTGACTATTCAAAAGCATTATTTCCAAATAAAGCAATTAGTATTAAAAAAACCTTTTTCTCACTATGTGTATTAAAAGCAGGTATTTTAACCCATGTAAGTAATTTACAATTTCATTTGCATTTTAATGTGTTCTTAAATTGAATTTACACTGATCAGAGATGACAGTTCCCTTATCCATTAGTGTATCTTACTACATACATATCTCAGCTTACAACTTGTTATACTGAAAACATACACAGCTGGCAAAAGTACAAAGTACAGAGGTTTCAGTTTTCAGGTTTCATGCTTGTTAACAGAAGTCAAATTTTAAGTGAAAGTTAAAGGTTTCCATGTTTCCCAAGTTTACACTCTCAGTTTTCATTTAAAAAAAAAATTTACTGTTATGAAACTACAGTAGTACAAATATATCAGCAGATAACAACAAGAGAATAATTTAGGATCACTGTCTGCACATTTATTCCCCTTCAAATTTAACAGATTTACTAATAAAACAAAACAACAAAGTATTTCAATTAAATGTAACATCTAAAGCCACAAGCAACACATGAATTTTTATAAGCACTTACAAAATAGAGACAGCCAAAAACTTGCAGGTATTGAGGTGACTTGTTCTATTCTTTCTCTCATCATCATGACATTGGAGGACGAGGCAGTTTTCTCCAGACATGACCCATCCATTTCCCCAGGTCCCCAGACATTCTCGCACACACAGATGCTCTTTTCAAAGCTCACAGGAGAGGCAGCAGCTACTGAACAGGGAATGTTTCTCTATCAGCATTCAGCCCTGTCCCCTCACCCTGGGCCTCCACATTCCTGTTTTCACATCAACCCAGCTCCCAAATGGAAAGTTATTTCTCAGCACTGGAATGTAAATGCATTCATCAAAAGTGATGCAGAATCTGAAGAAAACTTCACAACACCAAGGAAAGGGTTTTCAGTGCGAAGTCCTTTTCATTCTTCCTCTTAAAGATCAAAGATCACTCACAGAAAATTCAATTTCACTAGAGACAATTATTTTGCAAAAAGGATACACAAAAATTTAGTGTTTCCTCTACAATGTAATCTTAATTTTTATTTCTTTTGATGTTGCCTACACTACATTAGCTTAAGGTCTTAGTAAAACTATTTTTAAGTCTCACAAAGAAAGCTCCACAAAGTATGGTCATCTCTATCATGCATATTCTTCAGCACATAATACTGTTATAGTTTTATGTATATGTAAATGCAGTATTTTGAACAAAGCTGCTGGCTGAGAATAAAATTATTTAATCGACATTTCCTCTGAATCAAAAACCATAATCTATTTAAACATATTGTAATGAAAGGAAAAATACAAGTAGCAAATTTTCATGTTTCTCAAGTTCTTAGAATTTTCCAGGGTATAGGTATGCAAGCTCCATACAGATTTTACTTTTTTTTTAATAACAAAATTCACAACATAATTGAAGTAGAAATGTCATGCATGAATATTGCCATGATTTATGCCAAAAAAGTCAGATTTTTTTAATAGAAAATCTAGAAATTTTCTAGAAATCAGATATTCAAAACCGTTCTTTGTTCTGAAGTCTTCAAATGGGATGTACAATGGGTTTAAGATCACTGCTGTGCAATATTTGCCAATGCAGAACATCTAAATATACCTAGAGATTAAAGTAAACATTATCCCTCTCCCACCTTCACTGCAACCAATCCTTATCTGTTCAACGCTGTACATTAATAAATCCATAAGCACAAGGCTATGCACAGTTCAGTTTAGTTTCTCAAGCTTTCAACATATTCATGATAAAAATGGATCTTAAGTTACGTAAACCGAATACTTCAAAGCTCTTTTTGTGAGAATCACATTGCTTCAGTTGCTTCATTCAGGAGAATCACAGAAAACTACCAAAATGAAATACAGAGTTATTGCATGAAGCATATTTAGAATTTAAATTTATCCAAGTCAAAGTGTCTTCATTTGCTCTTAGGTAGCCCTCACCCTGAAAATGCTATTATTTCCATCACCATTCACATTCAAGTACTCTCTACAGCATTTCTGATCTTCCCTGTATCCTCCAGTTCTCAGTATCAGAGCAGAGAGGAGAGTCTCCATTCCACTGGATGGATCATGTACTGCATGTCCCACCTGCACACACCACTTCCTCACAGCACAGCCACCTGCTTTCAATCACTGCATCAATTATTATCTGATGATACAGAAGCAAGCAGGAGTAGAATACCTAGTCTCCGAAAACTCCCAAAATCAAATCTTGATGTAATAATCAACATTCAGCTTCCAAAAACATCACACTGATGGATTTAATTCTAAAGCAAACCAGCCACACTGAATTCCCTGATGAAATATAGAGCACTATTAAGTAGATGTCTACATGGGAAACAAAATGGGGACTATTTTCTATCTACCATTTAGACAGGTAATAAGGGATTCAGTCAAGTTTCTCCTCGTGCGTCTTTTTCATTAAAACCCACCACATTTCATTTTGGCATGTCCAGATTAGAATGAAAAGCACCAGTCTCTCCATATGGTTTATTCTAGCCAAGCTAGCTCTAGCTGGGTTTCACATCAATGGGCTCTGAAACCCAGACCTCCACCCAACTCATCCTTGCCAGGGATGAAAAAGAAGACAGTTACAATTAAGAAGCTCATACACACGCACAAGCCATTCCCAGGAGAATGCTTAAGTGTTCTTCTGATGAAAACTAAATTTGGCGTGGCCATTTTCTGACCCCTCCGAAAAAAAGACAGAGCCCTTCATGCATGCAGAGCCACTCTAATGTGAACAGCACTCCGCTGGGATGATGCAAGCAGGGAAGGCAGCAGTGGGCTTCCCCACACTTAGAGCTGCACTCTGGAAACTATGAAAGCAAGAGCTTGTCTACTAAAAGAGAGGGGATCATTACACAGAACGTCAAATTATCTGATAATATAGGCTGACTTCTCTGATTCGCATTTGAATTAGTGCCTGTCTTTCAGGAAAAGCAAGTAAAGATGCAAGGGAAGCCCAAGCCGCTTTTCACTTGTAATAACTCCTCCTTTTAATAAAAATGTAGTGGTCATCTGCATATCGAAATAATAACTAGATTAGCTTTTTTTTCTTTTAACCTATTTAATTCCTACAATGTTATTCTATCTATAGAATTATTTTTTTCAGCAAGAGCAAGTAGCTGCTTTACAGAAATGCTTTTCAGTTGAAAGGAAAATTGAGATGCCGGCAAGTGGAATACAAGTTGAAGAGGCATTTGCAGACCTGTCACTACTTGCAAATCCTTGAGACATGAGCTCACTGCATACCATGGATAAGGATGATTAGGCTTATCCAATGTCATATGATAGCTTAGATGTTTACAGTCTCAGATATAACAGCTCATGTGTCAGGGAAGGGACTGACTTGCGATATCACAGCTAAGTACATGCCACTTAATAATACCTGGGAGGAGTGTTTCACAGGAGAAAAAAGCCTCAGACATAACTACAGCTCCTTGCTTGACTTGGGACCCAAACCACCTGCTGCGGCTGTGGGGGAAGAGGAATCATGGTGCCAAGGATAATAACCCTGGTGCTGCAGCAGGAGGGTGCAAAGAACCCAGCAAGCCTGACAGAGAGAAAGCCTGATGACTAACCAGACCATACTAAAATTATAGAATAAGCACATTTATAGTAAATTAATGCTTTAAATAATTCCTGCTAAAAATGTGTAGAAGTTAATTTAAACTCCAGCTGAAAACTTTAGTAAACCTCATCAGTATTTTGAACACTTTTAGTAAGCATCCTTACAAGATGACAGACTATGGTGCTTTATCTACGTAATACTCATAGGGATTTAATTCTTATGCAAATGCAACCCAGATCAGAGGTTGCATTAATCTGCTAATTTATAACCGAGTACTGAAAGCACTTCAAAATAAGTTCCTGAAAACCCACAGTGAATAATTTGACATTAGCTAGATTCTGGAGGTTTCCTTCCATAGTCATGATTGCTTCGCCTCAGTCAACCCTGAAACATATGTCTTATGATCCTCACACAATTTTTCTTTTAGAACAGACTACTGTTTTGAAAAGTGAGGTTCATTTTAAAATTTTACCTGGTTACAAGAGTGAGCATGGTAGCAAGTTTGACTAATTTAGGTAAAAAAATTTAGTAATTATGTAAGGTTTCACACGTGCTGCTTTTCACTTGATATTTTCATACTGTTACATTGAAACTAAAACATTAAGCTCAGAAATGGTTAAAAACGCAGTCTGAAAAAATGCTGTTAAGAATAACAAATTGTATTGCAAATTTACTGTAAAAAGGGTAGATGCTCAGGGTTTTTAGAGCAGCAGGTGATCCTGAATACTTTTCAGACTAGCATACCACTTAGTGTTCTTTTACAACCCTTTTATATATACTAAACAAAAAACCTGTGTTCATGGCATTTTCCTGCTGAATTCAAGATCTATGTTCATAAACTATATACACAACTATACAAACAAACAAAACTGGAACCCACTAGTAGAGGCAAAACCAAATTTAGCTTGTTGCAGCAGTTCAGCTTTGAAACATCTCTTGTACAGAAAGCTAGAAGGCTGGTACTTCATTAGAACACCTGGGAATAGATCCTTCTTCGGGAGCAATTATCCATATTTTATTTTTACATTAGAAGTTCTCGTGTTATTTTATCTCAGGAAACATTCAAAGATGAAATGTTTTTTCCTAACCTAATTCTTTTCTTATTCCTATAAATAAATAAATAAATAAATGGTTTGAATAAAAACAGCTTTGCTTATGCTTCATGTTAATGACGTCTGTGTTGCCATGGAGATTACTGTGACATCACAAGATCTACATAATGGTTTCAAAGAATGAGAAGTTGTTGGACAACATTACTTAAGAGGCAAGACCTTGTCTAAACACAGCTTGGCTTATTAACATTCATGAAATTCATTAAAACAGAGGAGTATTTTTCCAATGTCATACAAAGACTTTAGATATTAGTCTCTAAATTAAGACTTTTTATACTGAAAAATATGTAATAAGCATTTTTAAGTCCCCCTAGAGACTTTCATAATTAAGGTATTACAAATTGTCAGCTTTTTCTAATTACTAAAATAACTTGACTTGTCGTCTAGGTTTTTAGAAGTAAAATAAGACCATACATATTGACATTTTCCACACACACTCACATATGTAACTTATTCAATATAACTAATTTAATCACATGGAGAGCTAAATACATTACCTCAATAACGAGTTTCCATAAATCTTTTCGTGTACAAAGCAGATGTATTCAAGATAAATTTTTACCTTTGTCAATGAATAAACAAAGTAAACCAGCAGAGTAGTAGTGACAATTTTGTTTTAGCTATTTGTATTAAAATTTGAAAATAAATTATTCCTCACTTAACATGTTACACTATGTCTTGTACCCCTGGATTTGTTTTTCAGAAACATTTAAAAATTTTAGCATCAGCTGAAACGAAACTTCCAGACATTTTCAAATCTTCTAGAATATGGAGTAACATTTTGTTACAATGACCATTTGCAGAAGAATTACAATAGTGGAATCACACTAAAAATCAAGAGAATAGTTCTAATTCTTTCCAGCTTTTCTACAGTCCGCCAAATACATAAGCAAACATCATTACTTCAGCTTATCAAGATCGTCCTTCAGCAAAATTAAGTTTATGAAAGTTTAGATCCTGTCAATTTCACGTGAGGCAAAGAAAATGCAGTGTTCTCTGTCCCCTCTCTCCACAGGGGTATACTTCTCCTTTTGGTATTCTTTATGCAATTTCTGCACACAGTTCTTTTTGTTGTTATTTTGAGGTAAGCAATGACCAGATTACTTCAGTTCATTACACTTATAAAACTTGTCCAGTAAAATAAACACAGTCCTTCTTTTGACCTCAGCAGGAATCTTATAATGCAGTTTTCCCAAATAAATGAAGGGGTGTTTGATGTTTTGCAGGTTTGTACTAAAACTCAGAACCTTAAGTACTATTAAATTGAATCAGAGGAAATCTTAAATCAGAAGGAACAGATTACATAATAGGTCATCTCACCAGCTGCAATATCAATTGTGAAAAAGCAATGATTTCCTTCAGATAGATGCCTTTAACCAACAATGAAAGGAGTAGTGGATACCCTGATATAATGGGTCTCACATTTGACTGTTAAATAGCCATTTCCTTTACTACACAGAATTTTCCCCTCCTTAGTTTCTCAGAAAGAGTTCTCAATTTTTTCCACATCCCCATTTGTATGAAAGCAATATATTACCATTTCAGAAAACAACTTTTTAGTATTAAAATCAAGAGTGAAATTGAAGAAAGAAGACGTGAGGATAAGTAAAAACTGCTGAAATTAAATATATGTCACATCATTATAATGTACAGAAGAGCAGTAAAAGCAAAAACAAATATGAACAATATTTCCATTGGTTAGACGTTGTTCTCAACGACTTCAAATTGAGACATGCTCCATTACAGACCCTAATGCTGTGATTAGAAAGGTGCCTCTAGCCAGTGAGACACAAAATAAGCTAAAAAGGAAGAGTCAGCGATGAAACCAAACTGTTTCAAGGCCAGCTTTTACTGCTGCACCTTTTAGAAATGAGGCAATCAACTAAACAGCACCAAAATTTTTCAACAATAAGAATACCATGTCTTTAGGAAAAAAGTGAGTGTTTCCAATGGAATGCATCTTTTTCACACCCAGCCAGGAGGGGAAAAAGAAAAAAACCAACAAAACAAAACATAAAAACTCCACCACTAATCCAGCACATTTTTTCACAAATTAGTCATGATTTTAACTCAAACTTTCTAACATTTAAAGAAATGGGATGGTATCAGTCATAGTTGTCAAAGATGACATTTCCTCTATCGCTACCTTAAAGGACTCTCTCTGTTCCTCTCCTTTCTTTCCGCTCAAAAATTATGCCCACGAATCTAGGTTGTTAAACCCTTCTGCTTAATTTTAATTTTTCCTTAAGGTCCTTTTCAGTTACTTTGAGCTGTTAAGACACATTCATGCTTACACCAAAAAAGTCTACTGCCCATGTTACCTCAGATTTTGTTTTTCCTGGCATTGGCTATATGCCACTGAAAATTCTTCATTATATTTATATATATAAATATATTTCATTATATTTAACAAATTCAAAACGAATCTAAATTGGTTCGCAGGCGAAATTCTCCATAAAAAGCAGTGGTCTGGATTTATAATGTTACATACTTCGTTTCTATGGTCTATATCACAATGTAATTTTTTCATTAAAGTAGATACCTTTGACTATTAAGTATTTTCACACAACCGCAGTTTCAATGGGGTAGACAAACACCACGGAAGTGGATAAAGCACAACATAAGAAAAGCCTAACTATACCTATTTTAAATGTACCAACAGTGGCTAAATTGTCATCTTGACTCAGCTTACAATGACCATGATGAAAAACCAAAAACAAGGACTCTTGAATCTACAAGCTCTGCACCAACGGTTAATGGTGTGTTTCCTATAAAAAGCAGATGAAAGCATTCTGAACATTCCACAAATGTCCCTGAGCTCCAGCAGGTGATCCAGACCTTCTCAAGTCCATCATCAGGTCTTTTGCACTGAAAGAGACAGAAGTCAGTAGCTCTATGCATACACATCTAGAAGCTGGTATGTAGTTGGCCTTTGTGAGAGCTCCTGAAGTTTTCTTTTCTCCTGCCATGAGCATTTCCATCCCTGAAAGCCTCCATATCCTTAAGAGGAATCAAAACAACTCAAGCTCACTGAAAACATATTCAGATCATTTGACACTTTCGGCTTCATTGTGATCTTGTCATTACAAACTTGGAAGAAAGCCTGGTAGCACCAGACACACAGCGCTAAATTTCTATATTGTTTTCAAAAGATGCCAGTGTAATAGATTAAGTCCCTTAACATTTTATCAGCTCTGCAAAAATAAAATTCAAGTAGCACTGAAATATGACAGGAACAACACCAGACACCAGCCAATCTCATCATTTAGGAACTGTCTCCTCTTCTATATCCCAACACCTCAGATACTGTCATGATCAGTTTGAGACCTCAGTGCACTTACTCAGCAGAACAGAAGATGGATGGGATGAAGGATAAATTAGCTGTAAAATAATTTTAAGTATTCAGATTCAAAAAAATCTGTACACCATTTTTTTCCAACTCAAAGGACAGTTTTGAAGGACACGTAGGCAATCTTTTGGGTAGATGCAGACAGTACAAAGCAATCAGTGTTAATTTCTCAATGTCTAAAATACATGAGTGAGTAATTCATGATAACCACATAGTCATAAATGGACTGACATCACTGCTACTTCCAACTTCCTTCTTCAGCTTATGATCTCAGTCTTTCCCAGATTAAACCCTAAGATCACACTCCTGCATGCTTAAGTTTCAATTGATGGACTGAAATGCTGAACCAAGGCATTCAAACCAGACAGAGGCCAAGGCAGCAGGGGGGTCAGACCACAATACCACACTGTGCCTTCCCAGCCCTCAGAGATTATCTGGAGCATGGCTTCAGAACACCACCAGCTTGATACACACACACCAAAACAGGTCACAGGAAAATCCAGCAGCAGCGAAAAGAGTGAGGTTTTCTACTCAAGGCAGAGAGTTCCAAGGGCTAAACTAAATCCAGAGCATACACTTTCAATTAACTTCTCCAATAGATTTGAAACGATGACCTGGAGAATTATTTTTCTCCACAAAGATCCAACGTATGATCTTCATGTTTCCTTAGCCATAAGCAACTCAGAACCTGGAAAAAGCTAAATAAGCACCACACAGTTCTTGATCAAACTCTATCTGCAATTTAAACAACTGAACTAGCAGTTCCCAAAAGTACAACTCAGCCTCCCCCAAGACCATTGTTCTAAAACTTTCCGTTTCCTGCTCAGGGTTAAAAAAAAAAAAAAAAAAAAAAAAAAAAAAAAAAACAAACTCTTTTTGGGGTATTTTTTCATGGTTTAAATATTTGTGTATACTGATCACTCTCAGTTAAAATCCCAGTTTCATTCTGTTATCTCATAGGTTTCAGCCAGTAATAGCCATTATTAATAAAGACTAAGTTGCAAATATATGAGTCATATACTGACAGAAGGATTTTATCATTGTGATTAAAGCTATTGCTGTAATTTTACAGACTCAAAAGATCGATCAAAGGCAATTCTGAATATAAACACATCATCAGTTAGATATATGTAAACCACACAAAACAGCATGATCCAGACATCATAAAAATTAGGAAGTATGCTTCAGATACATCAAGCTGTATAAATGCCTGTAGATAGCCAAGGGCTCTGCTCCAGCACCATTACACTCACATTCATTACCTGTCAAAATAAAAAAGCCTGCCAAAATCCCTAACGAATTTTATCCTGAGAGGTTACTTTCATAAATTGATGAAGATATACTTGGATGAGGACAAAACATTTCTGCACAAACTGAGTTTTGCTATTGCTTTATACACATTCAAAAGACATCCATAATTTGTTCAATGACTCTCCAATACGATTAGATACTCCATTCCATTTTTTAAGTTGTTTTAGTATGGGAAAGACCAGAGGGCTAAACCATCAATATTTAAACAAATACATCCCTTTTAATTCTGAAAATAGTAAAACACAGATGTTCTCTCACCTTCAAAACTTAAATCCTTTAATTGAAGGAAAGAGCTTAAATAATTGCTCTTGTATGTAAAATCTGTGAACTTGCCGAAGGGAAAGCAACTCTCCATGGCCATATGAAGCCCTGAGGGAAGAACTGGTTGGATGTGGCAGCTGAGAGGGAAAAGAGGCTACAGCAAGGAAAGAGGAGATGGGCGAGCAGTGAAAGACAAGTGTAAAGCCAGCTTTGCAGGTGCCAAGTCAGCATCACAGGATGCCTGAGAAGCACAGCACACACTACCCAGACAGTCTTGGTAGCATTGTAGGAGAAAAGCAGGATAGTCCAAGTACCAGAGCCTACCAGTCTGAGGAAAACTACCCAGGAAATTCCGTATTCTGTCACTGCTAAGAGATGTTGCTGCATCCTGTGTTGTGGAGGCCAGGAGCAAGCACGAGGTGACCTGTGGAGGTCTAGGAGACCTTTTGGTACTGCAGCTCCCATATGAGTAACACAAAAGAATCCATAGAGTTTACACTAGAAGCAAAGTTCTGGTACAAAAACCACACAGGAAGTCCAAGCAAATGATCAAACATGGTGAGAGCATGGAGCAAACCAAGGGAAGTTGCAGGTCATTCCAAAAGATATTTCAAGGGACTGTCACATTATTGCTGTCAGTGGCCATGTGAAAACACAGGAGAGCAAGGACAGCCCTCAGGGAATTGCATTTTCTCCTCATTTATTTTCTGGAGTTCATACATAAACCTCATTCTACCATGTGAACTGCTTCAGGGTATAGATGCCCAGGGAAATGATGAGGGGACTGAGTGTTAATTTGTGGTACTTTGATGGTCATCATGGGAGGAAAGAATTAAGGAATGTTTAGTTTAACCATAATATATGCTTGATACGTTAGAGAAAATGAAGCCATTTGTAAATACTAATGGTAAAATTGGGAGGAGAGGGGTAGGAGGGAAAAGGGATGATCTTCCTCATATTAAACTGTCAAAATAAATTTCACTGTTGTAATTTACAGAAATTAAATAGGAGAACAAGATCAAGCTTTACCTTATGTCACCAAATAAATGGCAGCTTTAATTGTTCAGAGCAATTCGTTAAAACTGTGGATTGTATATTTTCCCAAAATAATGAGTTAAGATAATAAAGTCCAGCCTTATCTCACAAACACTATTTGCTAGCTGATGGCTAGGCATTTGAACAAAAACAAGGTAAACTATATTAAAAATTTCTATGTATTTGCTTGCTCCTACACAGACTTCTTGGCTCAATCCTTCTCTCTTATTTACAAGCTTAACATGTTGCAAAATAATTTCCTAGTGGATTTTTAGATGGGCAAAGATAAAATGGATTAAACTGAAAAAAACCCACTCTAAAATAGCGTAAATATTAATTTGCTATTACAAATTTAGTTTACTAAACTGACAAACTAAATTAAAATTAGATGATCTCTACTTTGCAATGTTTAGGTCTCCCCTCCAATCGCTTGATGTCAGTGATGCACGAGGATGTGCTCCACTTGCTAAACCACAGCCAGTTTGTTTTAACAGTTAAAGGACATCAAGACTCACAAATTATGCAGTGCTCAAAAAGGCTCTCAAAATCGTTACTCCCTGAATATGTAAACAATGGATTTCAGCACTTAGCCAGTAACCATCTTTTGTCCACTTTTGACACTGCTCTTTAGATTCCAGAATACCACCCTATCAGTTCTTTCTGGACAGCAGCCTTTTCAATAGGTCTCACTCCCTTTTTTGTAGAGCGCCATAAAATTTTACTTGAGCATTTCTGCTTATCAGTCTCTTCTGCCCCGAACATGTATTTGAGCAGTTTGCTATTTCTCTCCCAGCAGTTCAATGGCAGCAAAAGTAAAGCTGGAAAACTTAAGTTTTCTTCTCAGGCCATTTCTTTACTAAATGAGTAACTCAATAAACCAGTTATTAGCCAGCAGTATTCCAAATCAGAAATTTAACCTGGGCGCCCTCTCACTTTTGACAATTTTCTTATTCATGGAAGAACCCAAAGCACAAATGCAACTTAGTTATCAACAAAGAAAAAAATCTTGATTGACCTGGTCCTAAATTTTAATAAGGCCCTCACCTACCCTGCAATGAATACAGCTTCTAAGCACAAAGCCCCTCACTAGAATGCCTCTGGTTTTACTCTCCAGAAATAATGTCTGTCTTTTATAATTAAAGTTTCTTAATTTTGCTCTCATGGACTTAAGCTATCTTTGTTAATGAACAAATTGTCTCTGTTGCATTTGCTTCCCAAGACACCAGCTTTGACATCTACTTGACTTCATCCACAACTATAAAGCCTATTCTTATGCCAAATTCCATGCCTGTACTTCAGTAAGGTATCAGACACTGTTCCAGATGCCATTTTACGCATTTCTCCACGTGAACAGCCCTTAAATGCTCTGCTTATTGTCACAGGATTTGTAATTTTCTGTTCATCCTACCAGGAAGAGTCTCAAGCTCATTGCTTATCTTAATAAATCTCACCTCTCTTCAAGTGTCCAAGTGAGTGAGGCACAAGCATTGCTGTATTTCAAAGGAACATTCAAAGATTCCTGCCATGGACTATACACAACCACCCTACATTAATTCAGATATTACATGTCTCTTCTCCTGCTATCCAAAGGTGGCACTTTTCTGCCAGCTTTTTTCCTGGCACTGCCTGCTCATGGATGACATGTGGGACAATTTTCACTCTGCCAGAAGCAGGGGTCCTATAATCTCTTGTTGTGCTACTTTTTACTATAATCAGCTTTGCACCTTTAACTATTCAATGGCACATCTAATACACCTTTTTATCAGCAGTGCCTGACAGACGCAAGACATTTGATTGCACCAAGAACTTTCCGTCATCATTAAATAAAAGTCCCAAGACTTGCACTGCTCTCCCACTGAAAGGCAGATTTGAAGATCTAATACTTCATACACCAACCAACACTAGCCATGAAGTGGTTTCCCACCATTTAAAATTGTAAAAAAATTTCCAGTGCTTCAATTATCGTTCCACCATACAGAGACAGGTCACTTTTCATTCTGCCTTTCACAAATTTTATTACACGCCATAGACTTCAAAGGACCCTTTTATAGTAGTCTAAATGAATATGCATATAACCAGCATTTTAAAATAATTCTGCTTCTATTAAAATGATCCAGCTCAGTCACTTTAGTCTAAAATCCCTGTAATCACTTGCAATTTTTTTTCCATACCCCAAAATAATTGAATTTTTTACTGGAGCAATATAAATTTTGCATGCCTCACACGCAAACTTTTTTTCCATGTAAGAAACTGCTCTTCATTGCACATCCATTTGCATGAAGCACAACCTTAAACAGAAGCAGCAAAACCTGCAGTAACATGATCTGAGCATATGCTTAAACATGCACCAAACACTTGTGCACAGTAAGTAAAGCCTCAAGAAAACATCCCTATGTTCTAGTGCATCCTATGAGCTGAAGTTTGATTATTCACAGGAAGAGACTACTCAGTACTTCACTTCATGTGTCAGGTTTTTGGTGGTTTTATTTTTTAAATTGACAGTATCTGTCTGACACTTTGGACAGTTGTACACTGTCCACAAAGATGGGCTTTCAATTCCAGCTAAGGGCACAAAACAGTTGCCGCAGCTAGTAAAGGCAGGAGACTTGTGTTTATATTTGTTCTTCTGCGTTTCAATAAATATAAGACAATACCTTTTAATTCTAAAAATTCTCTACTTCTCATTATTTATGTTTAAAATACAGAATGCAGTACATTCATAGCTGACATACCTGCTCCTTGGAAGAAACATGGATTCTTTAATGAAGACTGAACCAGACAGCAGGATATACCAACAGGTACCAATATCATCAGGGCTGGAATAATAAAAAAAAAAGACGACACAGTTTAAAACACTTGATTTAAATTACTCACAGCAGTATTAAATTTGCACTACAAAGAACATCAAAGAGGCAAAAGCGCTCCAAATTATGGAAGGAAGCCACAATTCATTTATTTACAAAATAACTCCATGAAACTCTTCTAATTTCCATCTGCCAATATATACATTATTAGAATGCTTGATTTCATTACTTTACTTGACTTTATTAAAAGCATCTATCCATCCATTTGGTAACAGCCAAATTCAAGTCAAATTTAACTGTGATTAAAATGAGGCCAAGCTACAGTAAATATACTGTATTGTATTCTATCGAAAGCATTGAAAAACGACAGTTCTTCAGCTCTTACTGGGGAGAACTGTAACATCTTTCCCTCTATAAATAAGGCATCCTTTCCCAATATTAGCCATCTTCTTCTTAACCCTTTCCTGAAAGAAAGAAATTTTCCTTTATGCATCATTGTGCCTTTCTACAAGGTAAGAGATCATCGGAAACATTTGCAGATGGTAAAACTACATCAGATTTGTCAGTCATCTTTATCTGCTGCTACTACACCCTGCCCCTTTCATGTCTCTTCCTGGCAGAAGAATAAATTCCCAACAAAAGGGCCAAAAAGTTTGTTTTCCCCTCTCTTCATCCTGTAGAGGAACTGGATGAGGAAGACTTTGTAATCAAGGCACAGCCCATCCTACTGTAGATCCAGATCTTGCTCCATGAGTAACACAAACTCCTTTCATATATGTAGACTCCTTTTGGATAAGTAAGTTTAAATAATGTTTGGACAGGAAACAGGAAGGTTTCTAGAAACAGCTACAGCAGAAGTCTCATTCCATGTTGACAGTCAGCACTGAGAATATCTCTACTGTACTTCAGTCTTTACCACTCCTGCTTCTTCCAGAGAACCTCACTAATTGAATTCAAGTGCATTGTTATGAACTGCATGAACATTTTGAACAAAAACCACATCCCCAGTGACACTAGGAGATGCAGATTACTTAATGAATTCGTAGCACCTTCATTTTTTTAAATTACACGTCTCAAGTCTTTAGCAACAATTAAGTCTAACTTCAAGCAAGAACAGTCCACATCTTTTGACAATGATGACAGCATAGTATTAAAACCTAATCTTAAATCTTAGTAGGCAGTGTACACGGTAGCAGCATATTTTTCATTTGAAGAACTTTAGTTTAAGAAGTACACACACAGTGGTTCTCAAAACAAAAGAGCTAGCCTAAAACAGCTGAGATCAAAACATCCAGTCCAAAAACATGCTCCATTTTCATTTTCTACTGCATAATAGAAGCATGAGAGAAAGGACAGAAACACAAAGAATTAACAGAGGAAATTGAGGGGACACAACCTACAGCCAAGAGCAGAGGAGCTGGGTAAGAAGATGGAGCTTGTACTTATTTTCTAACAGCCCATGACCTGACCAGTGAAGTGACACTGGCCAGCCATGCACACTGGACAAGTGACAACATCTTCAAAATGAAGCAATAACACAGTCCCACAGCTAAAACAACAGCATTCTGATTCACATAGTTGAAGTGTTCTAAGTTGCCTATTCTGAATTCTGAAATGCGCTTCTCCCATGAGCCTGTATCACCCTTAAACTTGTTGGTCTAGAAAAATCAACATAGTGCATTAGTGAAGAGAACCAAGTTATATCAGATGAACTCAAGAAAACCAGCACTTCAAACAAAAATATCATTCCTAAAATCATAAACATGCACCTGAGTTAAGTTACACACCTTTAAATATTCTTTCCCCCACGAGTCCTATGCTGACAGCATACAACAGCACTGCTGCTGAACTGCAAGTCTGTTAGATTTTTTATTATGTTCTTTAATAGATGTCATTCTAAATACAAATAAACTGGACTAATTAGCACAGTTAAAAGTTTTTGAAATAGAAATTTTCAGCAATGGCTACAGACAGAGTGATTTCCCAAATACCTGGGAAGTAACTGTACAAGGATGTGAATAATAATTTTCCCGTGTGGATTACAGCACATTATATTATCATATAATAAGTTTTGTGGTCTTGGAGATGGGATTTTTGTTTCCCTTTTCCTAAAAATTGGCAGTTTGACCAAGTATTAAAGAGTAGTCTGATAGAAAAAAACCTGGGGTCACAGATAACTCTAAAGCAAAACTAATCTAGAAGATCTTTTTATGCTTCCAGAAAGCCATTTCCAATGATAAATAATTGAAGCAGAAAAAAATTAGGTCAATAGAAAGTATTTTAACTTTTGCAAACCTACTAATATTCAAGCTTTTATTTCTTTTCTTTTAAGAGCTGATTAACTTTTTGAAATCCTCTGTCAAACCACCTATTTGTAAGGGGCCTTAGTTATCTTTTCTCACTGGAGATCTTTTAACTTCAAAGAAAAAGGCAGCTACTTGCTTTCACAAGCACCAGTCAGTATGTTCAACATTCAAATTCTTAGGGCTACTTTTGCATCTACCTTTGAATCATTTAACAAACACCTAGACCCATTATGCATTCAACTGCAGTGGTTTAATTTTTTCTCATTTGATCACACACTGCATGACTTTTCACACAGTTAGTTATCCAACTCAGTCTTATCTCCTTTTTTTTTTTGTCAATTCACTGGTTTTTTCTCTTTCTCTGCACACTGGCTCTTCAAAAGTTGTTGCTCCTTCTCACTTATCTGTCATTAACATCATACTTTATCCACTTTAAATATAATCAAATGAAGCATTTGCTCATTTGACAGCCAAAAGCACCAATTAAAAAACTTGAGGAATACCATTTGATTGCATTTTTTCCCTTTGCTTTATGTATACTTAATAACTGGTTTTATTTTTACAGTTACAGTTGACAATTTCTAAGCTCTAAAGTATTTGCATCATGCACATTTACTGAACTCAATGCTTTACCTAATTTAAAAAAAAATCTTCAATATTGCTGTGTCACCACAGTGGAATATTACTACAGAACATGTCTGTATTCAAGGTATCTTTCCTGAAATACACTCTGTATTCTCCTAAAAATTTCATTGCCAGCCAAAATGTCATAAATATTTCCAAGACAGTCTTCAAGAGCAAAGAACACAGACAGGGTATTAATTCTCTTCATTTTTACAACCAGGAGTGTCTTAATATAGTCCTGAGCAAAACATCTGAAAAAAATCCCACAATTATAGCAAACATTTCTTTCTCCAGAACCCACATGCTCAAAAAAAAAAAAAAAAAAAAAAAAAAAAAAAAAGGCTTAGATTTTCTTTCATCACAAAAAAAAAAAAAAAAAAAAAAAAAAAAAAAAGCACTGATCTATTCCTTTCATATGAAAATATATATTTAACTCCTGCACTTTCAACACTTGCTATAGTCTCAGTTGATTAGAATTAAGCCTCAACAAAGCCATTTGGCAGCCAGCTTTTGCTAGACAGTACTGTCACAAGAAACACGTGCAATTCTTTCATTTTAAGAATTCTGGGCTTTCCACAGCCCTATTCAAACATCATGTGGCTTTCAATCAAGCTTCCATGTTTTCTGTACTATGCTTGACATTTGCTCATCAACAATGCATTTGCATTCTTCAGGACTTTTGTGCCCGTAATGAAAGACAGAAGGAACTATAGAAGAAGCGGATGCTGAACTACAAAAGCACTTCTTCAAGCCACCTGAGGACTCATGCAAATACCATTTTACCCCATAGAGAACATTCACATATGAAAGGTTTTCTTCGCAATCATGTTTTACATTTTATTTTAAACAGTAAAACTGAATTCTAGAGAGCAAGTCTAATTATAACGTTTTCTTTCACTGCTAGAACAGAGCCTACCCCTTGTAGCCCACAGAAGAATCTAGAAACTCTATTTGTCCTAAAGGTATTTCTTCTGCCGAAGAGACACCAGCAAACTGCTCTTAAAAGGCTTTACTGTGGACAGGACACTTCCCTGACTGGGTTTGCAGGAGGGTATTAAGTCCACGTAAGCACTTCATCAGGAATTAGCTAAAGCAGGATTGATGCTGATGACCTTCCCACAAAGGCATCCTTCAAGAGACACTGGGTTTTTCCAGCCTACGACATTCCCTCCATTGAGGGGAGGGTCCATTGCACCTCTCAGTCAAGCTGATGTAAAAAGGAAAGACACCTGCTGAGGTAAGAGCTTTCCAATTACTGGTTTAGCAAGGATGCCACTGCTGTTCAGCATCACCACAAGCACTGAAGCAGCAGCTGTCACACATGAGGAGACTGGAAGTGCAGCAAGAGCTCCACAAACCAACAAAGCTGGTGAAGGGTCTGGAGCACAAGTTCTACGAGGACAGACTGAGGGAGCTGGGGGTGTTTAGCCGGGGGAAAAGGAGACTCAGGGGAGACCTTATTGCTCTCTGTGCCCACCTGAAAAGAGGGTATAGCCAGGTGGGGGTCAGCCCCTTCTCCCAGACAACAATAGGACAAGAACCAGCCTCAGGTTGCCTTAGGGGAGGTTGAGATTGGATATTGAAAGGGTGGTCAAGCACTGGAACAGGCTGCCCTGGAAAATGGTTGAGTCACCGTCCTTGGAAATGTATTAAAAAAATGTGTAGATGTGGTGCTTGGGGAGAGGGTTTAGAGGCAGACATCACAGTGCTGGGTTAATGGTTGAATTCAATAGTCTCAGAGTCTTTTCCAACCTTAATGATTCCATAATCCACACCAGGCTGAAAGCAAAGCTTACCTAACCCAAGCAAACAGCACTTCCCTAGGTAAGTTTTAAATTCCTCTCTGCACCCTCCCTCCACTCTTGCAGGGCTATATATATGCACAGTAAGAGTAAAAATAATTTAAATCAGGAATTATTGACACTTGTACTTTTCCAAGCAGGCACACACAGATCTTTGCAAGCAAGATTTTACTCTACATGTTGGCCTTGAGTGACAGAATACATTGCTTGAAATACCGAAGACACTGGGAAAGGAGGGGGAGGGGTTGGGCAGCTCTTGGAGCAGGAGGGGGAGGAAGAAGAGGGGGCTTGTTGTTTGTTTTGGGAGTTTTTTTCAGCTCAGCTACTGTTCTGGATACTCCTCTGGGTGAAATGGAGGACTGCTAAAAGTGATATAGCCTTCCAAATGCAGCAAAGCTATCCACTTTCCCTAGTTACAGAAAACAAGATTTATTACCAAGAAAGTTAGATGACACAAGCAATTTATTCTGCAGAGAATCACAACGAAGTCAACCCAAAGTCACTCATTAGGGGCAGTAAGAACAACAAAATCAATACAGAGTCATTCTGTCCTGAAAGTAAGATTTGTGTTCTGCAAAAACAACAACAAAAGGACTCCAGTACTGAGATTTAATGCTCTTCTCTTATAACTACCATGATAGAGCTACCTACTGATAAAGTTCTCAGAATACTCAGGTTCTAGCACCAACCTCGTAGTGGTGCAAAACTGAAAGCCAACACCAAAACAGCCACCAAAACACCGGTTTTACTCATATCTGGACTTTAGTTGTACAAAATTGGAATAAATTTGCTTGAAATCTTGACTCTTGTATTATAGCACTTTCAAGAGCAGAGGATTTCCTGAGGAATCTATATATAATTTCCCAGAATGCCAGAGAACTTGATTTACCAGAATTCAGGAGCTAGAAACAGAAAGACATAAATTGGATTATAGTGCCTTCCCATTGTGTTTCCCTGCCCAGCTTCCTTGACGTAGTCCTTTAACAGAACTACAACCTGCAGCCAGAAGGGAAACCTTCCTGCTTTGAAAATTACACAAAAAACTGAAGACAGAACTATGCAGAGAAACTTCTTAGCTGTCACTAACTGTTCTGTCTGGAAACTTCAATGCTGTAATTATGCAATGGCCTATGACATCATTAGGTTGTCAGCACTGATGAGCTTAGACAGTATTTTCAGACCGAGGCTTTCACATTTCCTAGCATATGACTGTTTTCTGAGACCTCAGAGGCACTCAAATTTCAAAAATCAAGAAGTGCTTCTAAATCTCCAGACTGACAAGATCCAAGAAGTTTGCAGGCTTTTCCAACGTCTCCAGGACTTGTATGAAACTCTTCATGCTATGATCTAGTTACTCCCCAAGAAGGGGCAGCTTCTTATTCCCAGATCACCAAGTAGCTTATACACTACTTAAAACTAGAGCTTTATTTTCTAATTATTTTATTTCTATATAAAGCAAACCAGCAGTACTCCTGTGTTTCCAACTATACAACACATTTGTAACTATATATCTGAATTACATATTAACAGCATAGCAAAGAAATTTTTCACAAGAAAAAATGTCCCCCACACATATCAGTTCTGTAAGGCATCTGTCTACGGTAGCACAGGTGTTCCAATTTTAGCTTTCAGATTTCCTGATTACTTAAGGTGCTGAAAAACCCTCCAAAATATTCAGCTACTATAAAGATTTAAGTCTGTTGAAAGATCAAATAAATCTCATGTATCTATACCATCTGTAGCAACTTCCTGTATCCTAACAAATCCTGATACATCACTTTTCTTTAAGACTTCTTTAGAAATAGCTAGATTTTAACAAGAGCAATCCATTTAATTCTCATTCTCTGTCAAAATTAGATGCAGCACTACTAAAACCTCTGGAATAACAAATCATATTCAGCACATGCTTCTCACTCAGGTTCAACTGAGATAATGAACATTGTAAGTATGTACAGTGGCAAGAATTTGCAGGTCTTTGTGATGACTGCTGTCAAACATGCTTTAATTCTGTCAAATAAGACATCGCTTCAGTGAAAAATCCAGTACTTGAAAGCACATGCTAAACAAAAGTCTTCGCTGTTCTGACCACCTTGTGGTCACTGGTTTCTCAGCCAACTCCTTTAAAACAGCACCTGAAAAAAAGCTAAGCAGCATGAAGGTCTCAATGGAAACAAACATGGAAATTACTTCCATATAATTACTGCTTAATATTCCTTTTACACTTGTGTCTATCCTGAGACCTAAGCAATATTCTCCCTCCAACACTGGACTGAATATTCCAGCAACTCCCAATGCTGGAAAGACCCCTAACTTAAGTCGTACATCAGCATCCAGAATTGCTTTTAATCCAGAGCTATTTTCAAGCTACTTCACAAAAAGGCCATGAATTTGGCAAGAACAATTTCTTGGTTGTGAAAGAGCTAGTTTGATTTATGGAGACCATAATTCTATAAAATTCCAACCACTAAGTGATTTGAAGACTTTTATTTAAACTGGATATAGTACCATCACCCTACAAGCTATAACATTTGTAATTGTTTTGATAAAAGAACTTACAAACCAAGGTGTACCTAGCAGATTACATTTTCATGTAATCACACTCAGCGTTGTTCAAAGCTGAATAATTTCAGAAAGTAAGCAGAGTAATTCCAAAGACATTGCTCATGTTCCCAGATCTCCACTTGAGAGAAGCAGAAACAATGGAAATTTGACATGTCAGAACTGGGACCTCTTTTAGACATTTAAGCACTACATAAAAAGAAATCCCAAAGAACGTTGCTCTGCAAGCTTATGCTCCATAGGATATTATTCCAGCAGATTAATCTGTCTGTTTCTCTTTGCTCATTTTGGTTATCCTCTGTGTGCCGAGAGCTATAGGTAGTTCATTGTTTTAATTGAATAATCACTGCCACAATTAGACATTAGCTTTGAAGTGCCTTGGGATGTCAAACATGTCTAAGCTGAACAGTTCTCTCAGGTAGACATCTCATTGCCTGAAGATCCTCCCCACTAGCACTGTGGTGTTCTAACACAGAATAACCAGAAAACTGTTTACTAACTTTGTCAGCACTGTCTCTAATCCTCCTTATTAAGCCAGTTAAGCAGTTACCTGACATGTGCCAGAGCATTTCAGATGCTCTTGATGACATTAAGAGGTATATCCCAAACACAGAAGTAAGAGAGGTTGGTACTTGATGTATCAGCCACACGCAATTTTCAAATACTTTTCCTCTTACATGAACACATTGAAGTTGTATTTAGAGTGAAGATTAAAAGTAAGAATAAATTTAAGACAGACTTCAAATATATTCAGTAACCAAACTGGTAATTCGGAATTTTGAACTTCTGATTTTCACTAAACAGCATGTATATTTCAACTTATGTCCATTATTATCTTTTATTAACGGACACAAGATGAAAACTGGTGTCTTAACTCCTGGTAGCAACAACAGGAAATGCAGAAGAATGAGCCACAGGAAACAATTCCTCAGTATTCATGAAAAAAATAATGAGAAGTTTATTTTTCTTTAGAATATTTAATTTATTTGTATTCTTTTTCACTTCTGAAATAAAATTAGTGAAAAAAAGCAAAAATTCTGGTCAAATTAGAGATTATTGCAGAGTGTCAGTAATGCCTGTCAGTCCAAGACAGTGGATTAAACAGGCAATCAATAAACACATTATACAAATATATGCACACAAGCTAATTGACCTATTGTCATTGAAGTCTTGATATTAAACTTGTACAGTAAATTAGTCCTTTGTATCAGAAGAAACATTCAGAACAAAAATTACAGTCTCCTAAATCACCAGAAAACAATTACAGAAGTAACAAAATAAAATTATCTTGCATCCAAAACACTCTGAGGTCAAGACAGACAAATCTGTTCTTATATCTTATGGTTTCCTAATGCTTCTCCAAAACCAAAGCATTTATTCTTGGAATTACAACAAAAACATGATAGGTTTCAGTGAAACATTTACAGTAAAGAAGGTGCAAAAACAATACTTCAGTCATCATTCAAGGAAGACTCAAAATCAGGTCAAACAATAACACAAATTTGGAACTGGCTGTGCAAAGCCAGCAGACTGTAACATTGATCACTGACACTATTAAGAAGCCTTGATTCAGTGTCTGTTTATATAGAGACAGCTGCCAAGTCCTTGAATGTGCTTATTTTAATGATAGACATTGCCTAAAAAATTCCCCACAGAAAACGTATCCACAACACAACATATGAATTCAGGTTCCTGATTTACTGCAGTGCAGAACTGGCAGTATTCCCAATGATACTCTGGCAACTGCCCAACTATCAGAAGGCACAATACACCTTTAGCAATATTCTCAGGACAAAGAAGAAAACAGAAGAGGCCAGCCCTGCTGCAGCACTTCTTTGCACTATTAAATATCCTGCTGCAGAACTTCCACAGAAATCTATGGATGTAGAAGAAGCATGAATATATATATATATAGCCTGCAGAGGTCTACCTGAAAATTCTGATACTGACCCAGAGACCACAGAATCATTTAGGCTGGAAAAGATCTTTACAATCACAAAGTTGAACCATTAACCCACCACTGCCATGATAACCACTAAACCACATTCCCAAGCACCAGGTCTGTGTCTTTTAAACACCCCCAGGGATGGTAACTCAACCACTTCCCTGGGCAGACTGCCAGCGCTTGACAACGATTTCTATAAAGAAATCTTTTCTGATATCCAATCTAAACCTCCCCAGCACAACTTGAGGCCAGTTCCTCTTGCCTTTTCACTTCTTACTCGGGAGATTCTCTAGCAATTTCATTCTGCAGTCTTTTAGGATTCAATTCTGCAGTCTTTCAGGATTCAAGTTTATATCTGTAATATATAGACCCTGAGATTAGTTCAGTTGATTAGAGTGCTAATGACGCCCAAGGTTGTGGTTTTAATCCCTGTATGGGCCATTCACTTAAGAGATGGACATGACAATCCTTGTCAGTCCCTTCCAACTCAGAATATTTTGTGTGTGTGTGTGTGTTTGTGTGTGTGAATAGCTAAACAAGATACTTTTAGCTCATTTTTGTCACACTTCAAGTCAGGCTGCGCAGCAATACAGCAACTTTGACATAAATTTTTGCAGGTTTATATGCACTGCTTCTGTCCTCCTGAGGGTCTTCAGGGCAACATGCTACTGTGAAAGAACCATGAATTCAATAGATGTCACTTTTATTGTAGGACTTGAAAACGTGACTCTTAGATTCCCACTGTTAAAAAGACTACTCATAGATCTGTTTCTTACCTGTCCTTGCATAACTGCAGTCAGTTATGTAGAAACTAATCAGCTTGCTATTTCTCATTTCAGCTGTGGATATTCTCTGTAGTAATAACTCCATTTTACATGCAACATTTTTTCACTCCAATCTCCTGTTCATATATACAACTTCTACTTTTATTTCTCCACACTGAATTTTATTAAAGGTTACAAACTGAATGACATAAAAGCACACAAACGTGTTGACATTCAACAAGAGCTTTTTCCAGCCAGAGACATTAACACTAAAATATAGTTCAAGATGTCCAAAAGAGATAACTACTCTTCTTTAAACACTTGTCCTTTTTTAAGAATCAACACCACCACAACCAGTAGCCTACTACTTAAGTTCCACACACTGCAAAATTTGTTACTGCGAAGAACTTTAATCCAAAATGCAATCTTCTCAGTAGGGACATGTGGGAGGTAGGAGCAGATATCCAATCGGGATTTCATTGGAAGGATCTCTAAAAAAATGTCCACTTCAAAATAACCTGGATTGAGGTTTCCTTTGTATTTTTTAAAAACAATACAAGCAGTAACTAAGTCAGTTCCAGATTCAATTGCTTAGAAACTGCAGGGACTGTAATCACAAAACCATGTTGTGCTCTAGCCTGGCAATTCAGAAACATCAGGTTTTATTATTGAATGACTTTGGACTGCAGCTCATCAACCCTTAAAATATTTTCTGCCAATACAAATCCTTAGTGAAGAAAATAAAGGAAGCTTAAAAATGTACAAGACTTCCTTGCCCAAAAGAGTAAGGCAAACACCACTGATGCACACAGACAGAAATACCAAACAGCATAGCTGAAAAATACATACAGCCCTTATATGACTAATGAGGAGGAAAAAGAGGTGCTTGTTTTATTAGAGACATACTCATTTGCTCATATCCAAAGCACTTATTGCCAAAGATTCCTCTGCCATTATAGCACAAAATTAAATGTTGATCTGAAAAATTTTGTTCAAATGTCCAGAAGTATAAACGCCCTCTACAAATCTGCTAAAACTCTGGCTTCCAAAGAAAATGCTAATTGGAAGCTCACTGTTGGAGACATCAAGATTTACTATCATGCATATATGAAAACAGAACATATTTTTCTTTGGAATACTGATAAAATATATATCAAGTGACCAAAGTAATTATTTTTTTCAATGAGATCTTTAAGTAGATTTGAATAGAGATAGCAAGTTTAAAAAAAAAAAAGGGCATGTCAAGTAAACCTCAATTCTGAAGTTTTGCTTTGCAGGTTTTAAGCCCCTTTATCATTAACTTCCCATCAAATGAAAGTAGTAGAATGACTGGCAAATGAAGAATAACTCAAGCTGAACTGCCACTTCTAATAACCCAGTTTCCATTTAAACAGTGAGATGGCCGTAGGGTTTGAGAATTTGTCACTACCATGTACACCCGCTGATAGTAAAGTAAATGCAGATGAGATGAGCCAATTTTAAACAACGTGCTCCATTTTATCCCTTTGGTCATTTAAAAAAAAAAAATCTATAGAGGTCCTATGAAAATTAACACCTTTTTTTTTAAATGTAGGATAAAATAATTGTTGTGCTTGCAAGGAATGCACATAATTATTTTCAGCCTTGCATACACATAATAGAAATTTACTTTTGTACACATACCACAGAAAATGCATACAGGCACACAGTTTTTACAACAAAAAGTTTTTGATCAAATAAACAGGGCAACTGCATTAGTCTGCACATTAGCATTTAGGGATAAAGATTCAGCTTTTCAGCATTGAGACATTAAGTTGTGCCTCGGGGAGGTCAAACACACAGGTCAATTAACAGCCCCAGCAGTTGTATCTATGTTAATAGCCATAGCACCCAGCTTCAGATTTCAATGCAAACTTTAATCACGAGGAGGGGGAGAAGAAGTTGTAACTTAAATAAACAATCTGAAATGTTAAAATGCAATGGTATTTTAATACCTTTGCCTACATGATGGAAATAAGAGCTTCAAGTGATAAACTCTGGCATGTTCATTAAAAAGTAACCAGGTTGCACATTGCAAGCTGATTTCCTATAGCTGAGTGGATTGATCCTAGCCTGGCTATCAGTTTGCTTCTCTCCTGCAGTTCTCAAAGAATTTTTCCAAACATGTACATAGAAAAACTGGAATTCTGTTTTTTAGAAGAGTACAGCTTCAACACATAGGTTGAATTTGTGAAACAAAAACAAGGATCCCTCCAAGTTCATTATTCTAAAAATAGAACACTGGAATTAGACTACAGGTTCCATGGGATTTTCTTACTAAGTAGATCTCAAATTATTCATTTAAAAAAATGTAGAGGTACAGCTCAGAGTAACAGAACATACATTTCTAGCTTCAAGATATGGAATTTTTGTTTTTAAGAAAAAATATTAAATGTTAACTACTTTCAGGTTTAGCCCATTAAACATTAAATCAGAGATGTGAAATGTTAGAGCAAGCACATTTTGCATTAGCATCTATATCCAGAACTGCCAAACTGCCCATTAAATCTTTTGAATAAATCATGGGGAAAAATGTCAAGAAGCAACTAAATAGGAATGACAGGCAAACAACCAAAGTGAAAATGAAGTCACATGAAAGGAGTGACAAAGGAAATCAGTGCAAAAGAACTACAAAATGCACTTCCAGTTAACCCAGATTTCACAATCTCCCATTTGTGCATTATATTTTTCAGGCACATATTTCCTATAATTTTTGCTTGCATTGAGTATATGCTTAGCTAGCAGTACGTATTCATTCAGCATACAATCCAAATTTAAGTCAGTGGTTAGAATGACCAAAACAATGCATCTAAACAAAAACTCTGTTACACAGAACAGACACAAACCAACTGCTTAGAAAAGGAAAAATCACCAGCACAACAGTCCCTAGCAAATTAGTGTTCAAAATGAATAAAGATTATATTGGTCTAATTAAAATTATCTATCCACCTATAGATTTTATCTATCCACCTATAGATTTTGAACTTGTGTATTTACCATACATAACATTACTGGGTTTTGTTAGACCTTAATTTAACTTTGCTGAATGGTCAAGGCCCAGCATTTGAGTTTACCCAATCACATCTTCCTCCTGATGCTCAATATAGAAAAAATTACACATGTACAAAAGAAGGCACACAGGTGTATTCTTTGTATGCTTAAATGTTCAAATAATGCCAGATAACTTAGAAAAATATGCATTTAGAGTCTGGGTTAAGGGCAATAAGTAAGAATCTGATAAACCTTTTGTTTCAATAAACTGCTTCCATAAATGAAGCAATTACAATTCCCACATCTCTACTGTAAATCTGAGTTGACACTAGAGCACATCCCTGCTAATTATAAACCATGTTAGATTTGTCAATTTGGCACCAGTGGCACAAAAAGCTGATCATTACTGCTTTCACAAAATTGAAGACTAAATGACAATTAATGAGAAGACATCCCACATCCTCTAATTTTATATAAATTTAATACAACATGCACCACACCAAGCAAGAGCCACTGTTAGCTCTCTCCCTGGCACCAGCAAATTTCTCCACTGTTTGATGATGAAAATGAAGTAGATCATTTATATTTACAGACTGTTCACAGTGGGCAAGGAATTTTGGCATCAAACAGTTCTTAACTCACTTTAATATGAATTAATTCTTTGAACAGTATACAAAGGAAGCAGAAATACTTACTAGTAAAGAACTTCATTTGCTTCATGCCTTTCATATCTAACAGTTTCACACATCAGCCTGAAAGAGAAGAAGTCACTTTTAGTTATGATTCCTATCAGTGTCACGAAGTCTTCACTTTCTAAAGTTACTCAGCATTTCCACAGGTAACTCCAGCACTCACAGAAACTAACCACTAATTTAAATCCAAGCTGATTCATAATTTCAGGGAACAAATTGTAAAATCTAAGCATTTAAGTTACTAGTTCATCCAAGATCAGATTTGATTTAGGACACTAGATGTAGCTGTTACCATTAAAAAAATTCTCTAAAAATACGTAAAAGTCATGCTGATCTTATTTTACAAAGTGGTGTGATAAAAGCAAGTTGCTTTATAAAAGCAACTCTTAATTTTAGAAATGTATGGAAATGTACTATGCACAACACTAATCAGAGATACAACAATATAAAAACTGCTCTCTTTTTCAAGTCAGGCCCAATAGATAAAACAAGAAATCATGTTGCATGGTAACCAATCAATGCTTCTCATATTGCTAAAATTCAGCAACTTGAAAATTACCGTGAGATTTTAATGCTGAAATCCCAGAGGGCTCAAAGTGGAGAGAATTTCCTGCAGGAAAATCCTCTGTCTAGAGAGGAGGATTAAAGTGCTTTCATATTCACTGTCTGCCTGACAAATGTGGCATAATAGAGAGCAACTATAATAGAACTTACCACATACTAGGAAATGCAATGTTAACTTGATGTCAAAAAATCACCATGCCATGTCTGTCTATTGCCTTAAGGAAACAGCCCTGTGAATTACCGGGGGTTGGGGACAAAACAAATCCCACTGCCTCCCTTGGCCTTTCTATAGCTCTGAAGCAGACTGCAAACCCCAAGGCTATTTGACAGGCAGACAGAGATTTACCTAAGAGGCTCATGAGAACATTCAAATAAGGACCTATATTTAAATTTTGGAAATAAATTCTCTTTCCTCACATAATCCATCATCAGAATCTCAGCGTATCAATGACCAGCTGCCAGCAATAATATCATAAGCAGACAAAAGCACTCAAGAATTGCTGCTCAGGCAAAAAAATCTCCAAAAAGTTGATTTAAGGCCTGTAAGAGTTTGTCTGGGTTTGACGTAACATTCAATTGCTATTTCCTAGATCATTCATTTCAACAGTCAACAGATTGCTACAAAAGTCACCTTAGCACTCATCTCTTGCAGGATTTTACTTATTATTTCAGCCCACTAAGAAATAATGCATTTTCTGTCCAGAAGTGGAAGGCTTATAGTGGTATCATGATTATTCATAAACTGTCAATAGAAAATTGAGATCTTAAGTCTGTTTGCACATAGATAGATAGATAGAAAAATTAAGAATCAATTTTTACTACCACAGCCTGGCATTTTAGATCCACAGTTTGGACGATCTCTGAAAACTTTTCTTATAGAAAAATGTCCCCATTGTAAAAAATTAGGTATTATCTACTGCATATCAATTTCAGCTAATGAAAAACCTTTTCACTTCCTGGCACAGCAAAAAAAACTTTGAACCACAGAACCATCTCTTTCCAGACACTGCTCTCCACCATAAAATCGTGTCTTGTCAAAATCTTTTACAGACACTGAAAAGCCACTGTCTGCTCCTACCTCCTGGGTTTTCACCTGACCTCTCTGATCCTGTTTTGAGAGGGAAGGGGAGCACAGACATGAAGATACTGGTCAGAAGATACCAGAAGAGAAGTCATTGCTAGGAGTCAGATTTAAAAATTTAAATACTGCTCAAGGATACTCTGTCTGGATACTCCGGCTGGTCTGGAACCATGCCGGGCAATGTGCCATCTGAGAGTAGGAGTCACAGGAAACAGAATCACTTTAACAAGCAAGTTTTGTTCCCCTCTGAATTGGGATAGAAGGAAGCCCATTCTTGATAAAGTCATGCAAGTTCACCACTGGCACTGAGTTTGACGGCATTTTGGTCCCATTATTAGGACAGCAGTAGGGGGAAGAAGCCTCTTAGGCAAAAGGTTGCCAAGTGTTTCAGTCTTTATGTTACAGTGGAACAGTGAGAAATTCCAGTGACCAAGTAGTACAAACTGGATTGCTTCCTCAAATACTTGAAAAGTTGAATTAGTTCTGCTCAATACTAGCATCCAATTTTTGTTCAATCACTCAAACGTGATCTTCATCCACTTCCTAAACAAATGTAATAAATTACAGATGAGATCACCAGCAAGCCATGTGGTAAGTTATTCACTACTACAGGCTACAGTTAATACACTAGGTTTTAATGAAACTCAGAGGTTTCTGTGGCATTCCACTGCCACAAGAAGAGCTGTATCCTAAAGGATACTGTAAGAGCTTTCAGTCCAACATCTGCCAGGAGCCCAGCCTTTTCCATGTATGGTACTGTAAACAGAAGCTCTCTTTGAGGAATTCGCTATGCTGGGAGAGCGAGTTCCACACATTCCTCAGCGAGAACCTCATGGTGCACAGGAAGCCAAGAAGTACACATCAACATACCACACAACCATATGTGCACACTTTGATCTTTGTAAACAAGTTAATATCAGTTCAGCTCCAGCTATGCAAAACTTCATGTGCTAAAACTATTGCATATAATAACATAACAGAAAATACTTTGACCGAATGTGACCATGGCCTCCTGCCAAAGCAAAACTAATTACAGAGATTTCTTTGAAGTTAACATTCACATTGCAAAATGTGTCTTGAGCACTTTGGAAGAAAGAAAAGCCCGCCTTTTATTTTATCCAAATTACAGAATATTGGCTTAGGAATGTGGACTCCCACTGAATGACGAAGCAAGAGGCCAGAAATTAGAACCTAAACCAGCATTAGTCAAGTCAAAGTTTCTTCAGCATCTTCAGATGTGGCAAATGTTGGCAAAGCTCGGGATATAAAACAGCAGTAATTCATCCTCTCTACCTACAGGGCATACAGCAGATGTGCTGGCCTCCTTCTGTAGCTGCCAGCCTCACTAATGCCCAAATACCCCTAGAAACTTCTGATGTAAGACACTTGTGTGAGGACAACTGAAACAATTACTTAAAAACCAAACAAGCAGAAGTCTTTACCAAAAAAGTAGGAAGCTCTCGTGAAAGTTTTGACATGAATTCATTTGCTTCATGAAGCATTTTAGTTTAAAAGTGTGGATGACATTTATAAAATATTTTTACTATTACTTGCATGTGTTGAACATAATGTGTCCAAAATTTCCACACAAAACAAGCACAAACCGAAACATAAGCTGAAAAACAGACTCTGCTCTCATAATTACTGTGTTACATAAATGGTTTCATGAATATATGGGCTTGTACTCTGTAAGTAAAACACTCATTTCAAGTGCAAAAGTTTGAAAAGAAAACAAATGCATTCATAACAGATAGAAATAGAAAGGAGCAAATAGAGATACACTGTGCACACATACAAGGAGGAAGTCTTAGGAAAAGAAGGGAAGAAAACTGCAGTGATAGCCAGTTTGAGGTAGGGTACACAAGAGTACATGGTTACCAAAATTACTGTTCCTTTGCTTCGTTAGTACAATAACATATAAGGTTTTTAATGACAAAGTATCATACCTTAGCTGATGCTCTCTCAGATTAGACAATGCTTCCATTCCATGTAAATACGAATACACAATCTCCAAGTCCTACAAAAACAAGGAAAGTATTATTAGTATTCTCAGTTTGGTACCACTTGTTAAGACACTGGTTTTAAAAGCATCCAAAGCTCTCTTAACAGAGGTAGTGGGAACACTTCCAGGAGGTCAAAGGCAAAATGCAGAACACCTTTGGTTATATTTTGGAACCTCACACAAGGAAGAATGATAGCATGTCCATGCCAAATACAGAAACCTTTCTGCTTTTGCTGTCGTTACTCTATGTCTAACAAACAAGCCTAGTCCAGAACTGCAGTGAACTACTTTGCAACTGTCCTGCTTTCCAAAGCCAACATCCCTAAAAACTTTCATTTACTTTGTAAAGTAAGGTCGTAAGAAAACAATCTCTTCGTGTTCAGGGGAAAAGAAAGAAGTACAAAAGAGTCTAACAAAATACCCCATTGTATAGAGATATTTCTAAAATTGTATCCTCTTCAAATGGAAGATAAGCCACAATCTTAAATGAGAAAGAAAAGCTGGCATGAACAGAAAATTACTGGCATAAGATAACAGAAAAAGTCAAATATGATCCTAGTTACAATATGGTGAAGTGTTACATTCAACCATCATGGACCTCCAATATCCAGCTGACAAAACCTTAATAAAGATATGAAAACAACATCCAAGACCAAAACTTCCTAAAATGCAACTATGGAAACACTCATGTCAGGCCAGAGGCTTTGCTCAAGTTACACTTAAAATAACTACAGCCCTTAGGAGAAAACTTCAGTGAAGCCAGTAACCTCTATTTAGAGTGATTTAACTTTGGCTCATGGATTTCACCCTGTTTCATCATCCTTTTCCTTATTTTAAAACTTGTTAGTTGAGACACAAAGTATTACCCATAATTCATTTAAAAATCAGAGCAATGGTCCACAACCCCTAGATGAAGCTGACAAAGTTGAGAATAAACTAACACCAACACAAGTCTCATAACTTACTTGTAAGAAGATGTTTTCAAACAATGGAATATATCAAAGCTAGAAATTTATTAAAGATTTGAACAGTGTGAAACATTTCTGTATTTAAAATTGCCTAAAAAGTACAGAAATACTTGTTTTTCAGACACAATGGAATAATGCTTTTTGGGCAAAGACAAAGAATTGAACTCACAGAGAGAGCTTGAATTTAAGAAAAAGAAAATCCAGTAAATACATTAGGTGTAGAAATGTGCTGTACTTGTTGAAACCATGGTACAGATCAGAAAAGATACCAGAAGTTACACTCAACGGCTAAGGCTAAATAGATGTCTCTCATTCTGAATGAGAGTGGAAAAGGCAAATATTCAGTATGAAAAAGCAGAAGAAATGCACAAGCCAAAATGCTGCAATTTAACTTCCATTTCAGCCCTTCTGTTCCCTTGCCCTGTAGAGGCTTTGGTCCTGGGAAGAGCAGAGAGGGTATCAAAGACAAAAGTAATTATGTGTGTATTGGGATGGAGGGACTTTGCACGGAGAAGGTTTTGAAGAGAAAATACAGTAGTGGCTCACCTTTTTTTTTTTTTTAATACTAATAAAAGTGTGTGAAAATACGTATCTGCTGCAGCCAGTGACCTGCTCACTTGCCAGACAGGCTGGAGGTGAGCAGAGGCTCCCGGGAGCCCTGTGCTGGCAGCAGGGGAAGATGCAAGCCAGACAGTCCCCATGGCACTGCTGCTGCTCAGCCAGACGTGCTGGACTCGGCAGCACACGCCAACAGCTGCCCTGGGAAGCTGGGAGTGCACCACTGAGGATCAGATGCTTAGAGCAGCACACACATGGAAAAGAGCCTGGCCAGAAAGGGTTACTCTAACTCATTTCCAGCAGGCCTCTCTAACAGGCTGAGAAAAAATAAGAGTAACATCCTGCCACCTGATGTTTCTCTGGAGTGGCAGAGACTTTAACTGCTGTGAAGTATTCACAGAAAAAGAAAGAACCATTAAGGATGCTAGCTTACAGACCCAAAAGGGGATCCATGGGCATGCGGTTTCCAAAACTGATGGGTGACACAAACCTAGTGATCAACCCTATAGATGTGTAAAGGAGTGATGAACACAGGTTATGTTCCTACAGAAGTGCAGCTGAAGTGGCTCAGTGCAGGGGGAGCGCATTAAACGAGTGAAGGGAGTCATAGAACCACAGAATGGTTTGGGTTGGAAGGGACCTTGAAGGTCATCATTCCAACACCCCTGCCATGGGCAGGGTCTCCTTTCTCTAGACAAGGTGGCTCAAAGCCTCATCCAGCCTGGCCTTAAGTCATTCTGACCAGTTTCACCAACAGCAAACAAGCTAAATTTAGTGAACGCTTTTTTCTTTTTTTTTTAATAAATAATTCCCTTTCAAAATACAAGCATATTTGTCAAATATTTGCAAATACAACATCCCGTAGGTCCCCAGATGATGAACTGCAGATGGTGGAAGTCCTTGACTAGGAAAAAAACAAGGGATAAAAAGAGATTTAAAAAAAATTTAAAGAGCTCTAATAAAGGGGAGGGCTGAGGAAAAAACACAACTAATGAAATCTTTACTCATGCTTCCATCATGGTTGCTGGCTAAAGATATCTCATCACTGAGAGAACTAAGGCAAGGAGCTCTATTTCAATTTGAAAAAAAGAGAAAAAAGCAAAAAGAAAATGTTCTAACATCTCAGCTGCCATGCAGTGGATATTTCTGACAAGTGCCAAAGTGAAGTGCTGCCCATTCCTTAAGTGGTATCTTTCCAGAGGCATCTGGCAGGGAACAGCTCCCTCTAGCACCAAAAGTTTGGCATTGAAATTGAAGAAACAAAAAAACAGCAACAGCCCTTTGAATCAACTTCTCCATAATAGTGCAAGGTACAAAAACCTACAGTAGAGTCAAATGAGCAAAGATATATTAATGTATGGTCAGTAGTCATTGCACACCTCCAGTCAGCCTGCAGCATTAAAGAAAAAGACAGCAATTAAAAAAAGTAAAATCAGAATGTCAAGTTAACGGTGTGAGGTCCACATCAGTCTTCCATTTATCTCAGGAAAAATTATGCTGTGCTTACTTGGCAAAAATACTCATTATCGAACACAAACAGCTGTTTCAACTTCTTCATTCAAAGTGAATTGACAGAACGCAAGAGTCCTTCAGAAACATTTGTGCCAAGGATTGCAATACCCTAAGCAGATTCCAAGTGCTTGAAATGAAACCTTTTCACAAAAGTAACACACACACACATAAACTCATGCATGTAAGCTATGAAGGTTTTTGATTTCGATATTCAAGACACTTGACAAAAGATGAACTTCTAAATTTCTCACGAAAAGAACTCAGTCCTTCAAGGACATAACGTGCCTACACGATTTATGACGACTAGTTAAGCAAAACCCTTAAAGCAGCCGCTAAATTCAAGCCCACTGTGACTTATGCAAACATTTCTGCCAGCTGGCAGTGTCCCTTAGAGCTGCCTAGGATGTACAGAAGTAGGCAAGTGCCAAGATGCTCCTGCGGATGCTGTTTTTGCAAAGCATGTACCCGAATGGCCACCGGAGGGCAGAGCGAGCCACCGAAACTGCAGAGGATGCCATTCTCCACAGCTTCTCCCTTCATTGTTTCCAGTTAACTTTGTAAGAGTTTAAAAATGTCAAGAGGAGCAAAGCTAACCATCATCACTACAAATGCTTCAATATTCTGCTACAGGAAGGACTACTTATCCAAAACCACAGAGGAACTACCAGCTTTCTAGTTTTATCCAGCCAGTAGGATTTTAAAAAAAGAAAAGCAAAAGCCATGCCAAGGCTCAGCTGATGTTGCTACACCAAGGTTGTGGCAACCACTTGAGAAAACATCTCAATGGACACTCCGAAACCAAAAATTAAATGCAAAGCAAAAATTAGCGCAGTTTTCAAAGCATGTTTTCATTTAAATGAAAACTAAAAGACTGAAATCTAATCTACACTTAAATCTGTACTGCAGCCAAAGTCATATGCTTGGGTTGTTGTGTGGGAAGCAGCATGAAATTTGTTTAATTCAGTGTTATTTCTTAATTTGCTTGTTTCTGTGGTGTCAGATGGATCACTTTAAAGTTCTGACTGTACTCTGAAAGAAAACAGAGACACTCAAGTTTTAACATAGCTCAACTTCATTTAGATCTGTAGAAACATATTGGTCTGCAACCTTACCTCTGCTCTCCATTCTAATAAAAATCTGTCCATGTTTATGCCCAGACTTTCTATCCATTTGATTTGTGCTTCAAACATATTTGGCAATGCCAGTTAGACAAACCAGAATGCTGGCCCCAACTTCATACTAGCTTAATTAAGACATTTTTACTTTATTAAGATGCTAGAGATGTGAAAATTTGCTATTTTGGACTGAAAACCTTAAACTTCTCTAAGAATTGCAAGCTTATGCTGGGTTCAGTCCTGGTTTGCATTAAGGTGTGAGACTACAGGCCAAACTCAATATTCATCCTTGCCACAGTTAAGTAAAATCCTGAGAAATTCATTGCTCTCCAAGTCATTTCTGTGATGTGGCAAACAAGCAGAGAGGAGCTTTCATCTTCTAATAGTTTGGTTTCTTTCAAATCAAAGGCAAAAATAAAGTAAAGCTAATTCCTTGATTCACTGTCTTGAAGCATAGAAAAAAAAACATGAACTTTTCAAAGCACCTAATATTCATCTGAGGCTCAAAAAGATTTCTCTATGGCTGGCCAGTTATTTTAGCTCAGACTGAGACCTCCCCAAACGGTGATGTAGTAACAAGAGCAGCAATGCCAAGCTTCTTCATTTTCTTATTGAGCAATGAAGCCACAATCCAAACCAAAATCAGTGTTGTGCACCCATGAAGATGAATATTTTATCTTCACCTCTAGGGTGCCAGCAGTGGAAAAAAACCTGAACACACTCATAACAGCTGTGCAGGAGCATGCCCAGGTATGTACACACTTACCACTGAGCCATAAAGAGATTAAAAATAAGTATTTGTCATGTGTTACAAATTTTTAACATTCCTTTTCTCATACCAGGACCTTCAGATTCAGGTGGGAGAGGGCTGCCTGCCAGTATCCAACCTATTATACTACCAATTTAAGGTAATTTTTCTCTTTTTAACTTTGCTGTAAGCTACAACATTTCCCTGCAAGCCATTCTTACTATTGTACATACAGATCTGTGGCTTAAAAATAAACTACAGCCTAAGTTATTGGAAATAATTAACTGATGCTGAATTGGCAGCTACACGAAAAGAAATTAAATATTTAAGTGAAATTACATACGTTTAATGGCCCTCATTAGGACTTCCATGAATGAAATTCCATAGGCCATGTTTTAAGGAAGAACAAAGGTTTTGTAAATTTACCCGAAAGTTCTGAAAAATGTTACCATCTTAAACCTGCATGCATTTGTCTCATCTAACATGCATTATATTCTGGGAAACTCGTGACAAAACGTCACTCCACAGCAACCAGGCAGGACTATGCTTGGGAATCATCCTTCACCTGAAGGACATCTTACAGGTCATCCAGCCAAACCAAGCCTTCCCTTCCTCTGAGCAGCAGAAAAGAGATGTTGTGTTGCTCTTGTTAAGACTTGTTGACACACAAAAATTGTTATTTTTAGCTCCACTACGGGGAGGGTGGGGACATTTGTCCTGGGTTATGGGTGGAATTTTTAAACCGGATTAGAAACAGGAGGAACAGGCAATTTTAATCTGGAAAATGCCAGAACTGAAGCACCCATGCATGAAGCTAATCAGGAGCAACTCCAAAACCTCATAAAGGAAAAGAAGAAATCCCATTTTCCTGGGGGTGGTCTCACTACAGAACAGAAATATGGTTTTCCAAATACTTAACTGAATTCCTGCTTCAATGTCAGATGATGGAGAAGCACCACAGGATCACAGTAAAATAATTGCAGAAAAATATGATGTTTCAGTGGGGTACTGAAATCAGCTTTCCTGTCTTTCAAAGATACTTTACTTCTTTTGTGAATTATTTTCATTCTAAAGAGTCCCTCAAGAGACAATGTCATTACATGCTCATTTTTGCATTTTAGAATTTTTTTTCCTAATTGAAAGTGTACAAAAATGAGTTGGAAGGTTCAATGACCCACCCGCACTAACAGACTGTAACACTGTCTCAAGAGTAGTCCCATTGATTCAACATACCCTGCTGGTCATAAAGCTTTCAGCAGAAAAAAAGCAAAGAAATAATTAAAACATTCATTATAATCATCCTGTAAGATGAGGGGATGAACATGGGAAGGGTAGATGGGAAATTAAAGCCTGCCATGCCATAGAAGTCCACAGGCAAACTAATGAGCACAGGAAATTACAGGGTAGTACAGCGCGTTTCTTTCCTGCTTTCCGGACTCTCAGAAGTCAGACAATTAAATGCCTAACACAAAAGCCCAAGTTCTGTAGTAAGAAATCCCAGGGTTGATCGCATGTCCAAATGCAAGCAAAACAGTTCCACCACAAAAGATTGCTCCTATTGACAGCATAGTCCATAATTATAAGAGGCATTTATGTTATTCACCATTAAAAATACATGTAGTTGTCTTTTTGCATCTTTGCAATATTTATGGCCAATAGTTGGAGGTTTGTATTAAAGCTGTTAAATCCATTTTCACACTCATTGCACAAATAGTCACATCTTTTGTTGCAGAGGATTATTTTTTAATGCTAAGGAGAGTCTCAAATTGTTTTTTGAGGGTTATTTTCCCAACGTTTTTTATTAGCAATATGAAATAAGACCCAATATCCTACTAAACAAAAATCAATTTTGCACTAAGAAATAGATCAGCTACTAAACACGGTGGAACTTATTTTTAAACAACTACTTGTAGCAGAGATCCATTTTATGTGACTTATTTCAATTATACGGTACCATAATGATTGGCAGTTTCCAATTTAAAAAAATTCTTTAAAATATCAGGAACAAAACGGGGGAAAACGAAATGATACACAAATGTCCTGGAGTTAACAGTCAAAAAGTAACTCCTAGTTGGCACCAAGTTGTGATGGCAGAAGCACTTTAAAGGACATCAGGCTAGAGATCAACACCAGGAAGAATAACCAAGGTGGCCAGGAAAAGAAGACCATGGTGTATCAGGTAAGCTTGCCTTCCAAAAATAGGATTAGTAGTTAGCTGTGCTTAGAGGATTCCCCAAGAGCTGTGGAGAGCAAGATTGAGACAGGACAGTTCTCAGATCCTTTTAGTGGTGGGTTTGGTTTTTTTTTAAGTGCTTAATTAGCCCATGGGTTTCAAAGCAGCCAGGTTAATATTCATGATACCATTTTATGCACAAGGACTTTAGTGCAGACAACCTTGGAATCACTAAGCCAGTCAAACAACTTGCCATGAAGGAGGCACATCACTACAAACTTGACCTAGACAAAACCTTCATACAACCTACCTTATAGTGGCCAGTGGCAATCTATTTTCTGGAAAAAATTGAAGTTTCTGTAAAGCCTAGGTCCTGGTACTTCAACATCATAGCCACAGCTACACAGTATTCCTGCTTCAAATGCATCGTTAAAAGTGTTGCAATCATTAAAAAAATCCCAACAATGAACACTTCACAGCACACTGGTATTCATGGTGGATGAACATATGTTGGGCCAGAGGTGTTAAATGGGGCAGGTATTCCAAATCACGAGCAAAAAAGTCAGTGACATAGAGGAGGTGCCTTTTGTCAGCTGATATGTGGTAATTGCTCCAATGAACAGTTTAAGCTTTTCATCATGAACAAACTGTAAATTCAGTACCAGGATAAAGCAGAAATGTGCCTGAGCTGATGAAGGGGTGACCCAGAAAGGCACCTCTGCACCATCACCTGCGATCATCTGTCTGCATCTGAAGCTGTAAAAATCCCAACTGCTCACAGTTATCCATCTTCTCAGATATAACTGCATTTTACCTTGCTTTTAAGCCAAGACCTCCTTGTGCTGTTGGGAGGGAACAGCCCAGTAATTAAATTAAATTGGGGTTTCAGCACTGTCCTGAGTGCTGAATGGCATCACACTCCACCCTCTGCTTTGTGCATTTTTCCCCTTGCCAACTAAAACCAAACAAACACCAAAACTACCCAGAAACACAAGTTCCACCCTCCAGTCAAGAAAAATCAGTTCCCAGGCACAATTCAATCCCAACCCAGCTGGCAATACGCTCATTCCAGAACCACCCGGAGCATCAGGGCCACCTCCACTTTGTAAGCTGGAGTTTTCTAGAAGCTCATGATGCCAGGGGAGACCCTGACCACCCCTCCCGAGGTCATTTGTCACAGAGTCATCACTGAGCTGGCTGGGCTTATGGCAATGAGGAGCTCCACGCTGCAGCACCTGGCTTATTACCGTGACAACTCACATCCAGAAACAAAAGGAACCGCACGCCTTGAGAACTGTGCTCTGCCAGAACTTACTACAAATATATCTCAGTAGTACTATAATCAACAGAAAATACAGTGACTTGTTTTCTGTGGCTGGCTTACAGTCATTTTAGATTGCTGGCTTACAACCAACCAAAGCAAAAACACAAAACAAAACAAAAATAAAGTTCCCCTTTCCAACCACAAAGGCAACAACGGGTATTTGCTGAAGTTAAACTGCACTATTCCGTTTTGCTTTTAAGAGTTTGGGGGTTTTTTTATGGGAGAATGTTGCTCAGTTTCTTCATATTTATGATTTTTTTTTTTTTAAAAAGCAGATACAATAAAATCATAAGGAAGAGAGAGAAAATATTATACCACAACTAGTTTCAGAAGATAATATCCCATACAGGTCCTTTAAATTCATCTTTTTCAAAGAAAGCATGAAGATTCATTTAGACAGATAAAATTTTCCCAGAAGTTAAATACACAAGATAGGCAAGTGTCACGTTCTTTTTTTTTTTCTTTTGAGGATGAATTTCCAGCATATTTCAGAGCATTCCAACAGATATAAATCTTACTTGAAGAATCAAGAGTAGATCACATGAAAATTATACCCAGACTATCAGGTAAATGATCATACTGTAGCGCATATCTGCATGTCAAATCATTCCTCACCCAAAAATTAATCTCAAAAGCTACTGGTGATCATATCCGCCCAGAGCTGGCATTATTCCTCTGTGTAAAGTACTGAAGTACTTCCCACAGAATAGTCATCGAGCCTGAATTTCCTTATTTGCTCAGGTATTTTCTGAAAAAGACACCGCATTCAGTAATTCCAAATTATTATTCTCTTTTTTTAATGTTGTTTTTGAGGGTTTTCGTTCTGGGTTTTTTTTTACTTCCTATAAGCAATGGCAGAATTCTGAGAGGTATCTAAGTTTTGGATTTGGTTTTTTAAGTATTACTTGGGGTTTAATCAATTTGCATATTTCATATGGGCTTACTGGGGACACTGCTCTGAACTGACTTCAGCACACATCCAGAGAAGTCACACAGTGAAACTTCACTCTGCCAGGCCCTAAAAAAATCCCTTCTGGAGGGAACAAACCATTCAGCTGCTTTGGCTGTACTGTTAAACCATAGGAGACAATCTGGAAACACCCCTCTCAAATATCCCCCATTAGCAGCTCTAGATAGCTCTTTGTCAGCTCTTTGAAATCCTTTTCATCTCATCACACCTGCTGAAGGCATCCATCAGATCCAAATCCACTTCCATGCATCAGGCAGCTCAACACCAAGACCTAACACTTATACTGATTGTCAAATAGACAGAATGATACCTTACTGCACTTGTACCACAGGTTACAGAGTTTTGGTCATACAGACATTATTTCCACTCACTGTTGCACAGAGAGGAGATTGTGCAAAGGCTGGAAGCTGTGAGTTCAGCTGATCTGCCACTTACTCTGTTCCCTCAGTTGTCTGGCTCTTTATTTGTTTTTCAGTAACTCCACCAACAACCATAAAGAGACAGAGATATTGCCAGCTATTTTTTTGTGACCAGGGACTTCCTAGTTAAGAACACAAGGCATCACAACAGCAGTGACTGCACACAGCTGGCCTACAAACCATCTACTGAACTAGAGTTTAATTTCTACGAACTGCTCGTGATGCATGTGGCTGTCATGTCACAGCTGATTTTTTTTTTTTTACCCAAGTTCAAAAACGTCCCTTTATTTGTTGTACTCGTTTCTCATCCGCCACCAGCCCCAATAAAGACATTTACAAGTCAGCAGGTGGTGCAGCCTCCAAAGGAACAACAGCAAGTGCTGTGGGATTGAGAAACCAAACACACCGACACAAGAAAACCCTGTCCACAGGACAACAGCAGGCAGCCTCTCAGAAGCTTAATCCAACCCATATTAAAGGGAAAGAGGTTTTTCCATAGTCTTTCCAGAGCAGGACCATATGTCACATGCTTTGCTCAGTGTAGGTTAAACACGTGTTAGAGATAACACTGTAACACTGAATTCCTCTTGCATAATAAAATATACACTCTTGTTTCATCACAGAGTATTTTGGCCTAGTTGTTAAGCATCATTTTTTCACGAACATTTAAACTATCTCTTGAAATGTAAAAACTTACCAGTTGATTTGCAAACGAATTTAGATTGAGCATATGACAGCCATCGATTTACCAAACCTTAACAAGATACTGCTTATCAACTCCTAAGCAAAGGACATTTGTTCTTAAACACCAAGTGCATACCTTCACAGCAGCTTAAAATCATGTGTTGTCTCCAAAATCAGACATTAAAGGTATGCACATTCCTCATCAGAGATTACTGCTTATCTCTTGAGTCTGACGACTCACCTTTAACATTGAAAGAACTCCAAGCAGAGCTCAGGTAGGGAATGGCAATGAAATATCACACCCCTCCCAAAAGCATTCAGGCGGACAATAGGTGCAATCTCTGCCATCAGAACCCGACGTTCAGTGGCAAGAAGCCCTTGCAATTAGGAACCCACCTCTAAGCAGGTTTGAGCACCACATCAGTATCTAAGCATTCCTAAGACTGTACTAATAAATATGACCAAGGTTAACTAGCTGCTTGCACAGCACTCCAATGTCCTAGAACATGGAAGAAACAAACACCTGCCCAGTTTTTTCCCGAAATACAAGAACATAGGCCTGACAAACGCGATTTCAAACAGCAGTGAACCTTTCCTAAAGAAACAATGGCCTATGGTGATGCTGGATGGCCAAAGAAAGGGGAGACCCATGCAGAAGCATTGCCATCTCCTCCAGGAGCCAGCCAGGAGCCTTGCTCCAGCAGCATGTGCTGGGATATGTAGATGCACCATGCTCACCAGGGATTCTGAGCTTTAGGCAAAGGCGAAGAGGGATGATTAGTGACAGTGTGACTAAAAGCAGAGGACTTCTACAAAGGCTGGCCATGGTGACTGAGAGGCTACAGAGGGCTGGGAGGGTGAGGCACAAGGACACCACACCTGTGGTGTTGAGCATGAGGAACTGAGATCCTGGCAGGCTTATTACTCGCTCTGGCCTCCACGGCTGTTGGTACCAATAGAGCTAATTACTGTTTCTGCTCTCTGCTCCCCAGCCCCACATGGAAGGGCTCATTAAGTCAGGAGTCATGCAATACCCACAAGAGCCTCCACTACATTGAGACAGCACTTCTCTGCTGGAGAAATAAGCCACAAACCCTGGAGAGTGAGATGCAGAAGGCAGATCCACAGGGAGTCAGCTCACGAGCAACAGAACTGGATCAAAACTAGCTCTGTGGAAATCCAAGGTGCTTTCTGCATCCTGTTCACTGCCCCAAGGACCAGAAATAAAGCCCAGTAGTCACACCACCCCTGTATCATCACAAGCTTTCCTCAGAGTGTGCCTGCTGCCTCTCAACTAAAGCATCCTGCAAGACCTGACCTCTCTTTGAAAAATCATCACAGCACATGTAATCCAGATAACAACTGACAGGGAAGCCTGTATGTGTTAAGACTTTTTCCTTTTAAGACAACATTCTCAGTTACATTTAACATAGATCACGATTATTATTTCTAGTGTCACACATCAAGGAGTGGCTTGTCTGTCAGACTTTATATAATCTGCAAGTGGTCAGCAGTCTCAGACAAATTATCTAGCTCAAGAAACAGCAGTCATACTGCAAACTTGTCATCCACAACACGATACAAACAAGTGTTTTCAGATTATAAAGTCATCGTTTCTACATACAAAACGCATGCATTACAGCTGAGGGCTTCTGACAAAGTAACATTTTACCTTGTCACATTAGTCCCTCTGCCTCACCTCCCTCACCAGCATTCTTAACCCATTTCAGAAGTCCAACTTTTCAAGAAAGAAAATGTGAGGTTTTTGGCTCCTTCATGAAACTATCAATTGCTGTAGACTAGCAAATACATCTACCATTTGCTTTTTCCTTGTCCTTAATTCGAAGAAATTAATTCATTATATTTCTACTGCGTTCCCTTCTATGGTTTCACTAATACTAGCATTTAGCCCCAACAGGAAGACACAGGGCTGATGGTCAGCATAGAAATGAATTAGAGGTCTCAAAGCAGCTGCTAGAAGGAAAACAGCCTTAAAAAAACTACCAGGGGAAGGAAAGAACTTGTCACTTCCCTTGGCAGTCTCAGATACTAGAAAAAGTCTGAATGAATGCAGCAGCAGCTCCAAGACCCCACACATTTAATGGTGAGCCAAATCCTGCAAAATCTGGTAAAAGTTCTACGGAGTTTCCAGCTGTACTTTTAACTAAAGCTTTTTGGCACGTGTGAAGGTAGAAAAAGCAGTCAGGAGCTCTAGAAGTGCATAAGCTAGATGTGTCCATGAAAACTGTCACGTTCTCAATAATTTTCTTGTAAATTTTCTGAATACTTTATGTCTGTTCTCAACTAGGGGACCCTGCAGCTTCGATTAGCTCCACTGGTTTGAGCATGGGGCTAATAATGCCAAGGTTATGAGTTTGATCCCCATATGGACCATCCACTTAAGAGCTGGACTCGATGATCATTTTGAGTCCCTTCCAACTCAAAATGTTCTGGGATTCCTTCCCTTCTGTACTTTGAGCGCAGAACACCAAGACTGCACTGCATATGCTTTATATTTATCCTCCCCCAACTGAATGGACTGAAAATAAGGCAAGATTTGACTGTTAATCACTGTCACAAGAAACAAATTTAAGCTATCTGCAGTTTGACTCCACTTTGGCCAAATATTATTTGCTCACTTACATTTAGTGCAATTTAGTGCAATTGCTGGCACAAAGCCTGCCTTGCATGCAGTTTGGGGGAACCTGCACTCACGAGTGCCCTGCTAAATTAAAATCCTGCTCTGGAGAATTGGGAAGACCTTTTAGCAGCCTCCCAGAGACTGCTTTACGATTGCAAGCTATGCACTGATGCAGCACATGTGCTATGTGCTCTCTTCTGGCAGCTCTGCTGGGGTGGGTACTGTACAGATGAAAGACCACGCTGACAGACAGAGACAGTTGCTCCTCCAGTTTCAGCAGCAAGTTTTGCCAGAGGAGATTCCCCAGGGTTACAGTCATGATTTAGCTGGCTCTGCACCGTTGTCCAATCCAGGGGTCAAGGTCTGCACTTTTTTTTTACCATTGACTTGCACTTCCCTTTCTGTTTCTTTATTTCTTGTTTTGTTTTTCTAAGACTTGAGATTTAATTCACAAGTAAGTCAAGAACAGCAAACGCCTTGGTTTGTGTTTTGGGGTTTTTTTGGGGGGAGGGTATTAATCATTGAAATACTACATTTTCACATATTAAGTCATAGATTTCTAACCTTAAATTATAGAGCAGGTTCCTCCCAAGGATATTTTGAATTTCTTTCCCACGGCACGTGACAAGACTGTAAGCTCAAACCTTAATGCACGAACACATACTCTCTGAAATTATTAACTTGCACTGTGAACTTACAGAAGGTACCAGCTGAGTAAGAAGTGAGAGGGTGGCTATTTGAGGTTAGCTATTTACTAGGTTAAGGTTACATACAGTCACACCCAGGGCACATACGGAGCACAGTTAGCCACAAAAGTATATGAAAAGACCATCTGCCCTTTAGGGAGCCAGCTGATAATTCCAGGCAGTTGAACAAGATATCCTCTACTGTACCACGGGGATATTGGAGGTGTCAGGCAGGGAACTCCTTTGGCATTTGGGGGAATGGTCACAACTGTGAGGATGCAGGGAGCTGACAGGACAATGCTAGGCTCAGGCTACTGCAAGAAAACAAACCTACAGCTTTCTTTGTTCTGTGCTTTCTGGAATTAGTTTTCTGGAGTTACCTCAAAGATATTAAGTGTTTTGGGAATTAAGTACATAATTTTCATGTTTTGAACAGTGGAATAAAGGGTTTTCTAAGCAACGGTATTGTACAATAGATCCTTAGGCATTTCGGCATTTCTCCTTTTGAAGCTTTGGCAATAGCTGATCACCTTGGGGCATTGGTATGGTCTCACTTGGTAACTGGGACTTTATCTAAGGCCAACTGGTCTTATTTTTGCTGCAAGTGATTTAGAATTACCGAGGGACAGGGGAAGAGAAACAAATACTACATTCAATACTGATCCAGAGATGTAACCAAAGAAAAAAGCACAAGTCACAGTAATAAACTGGTAGAGTTGCAGCACATCTGATTTCAGAGACTTTTCAAACATTACTTATAATTCCCTTCTTCATTCAGTTATACCTAGGAAGTCTTGAGGAAAAAAAAAAATCATTTTGCAGAAGAAATTTGACTGGAATTACAAAAGTTTATCAGCAAAGAAAACCTGAGTTTAAGTTTCATTTTAGAAGATGTGAAGGGGAAAAAAAAAAAAAAAAAAAAAGAGTACTATGCTAATAGCTTTACAGGAACTGACAAAACTTGCAAACCTGATTTGAAAAAACAGAATATAATTCAGAGTAATGAGATAGTGAGAGGTTAAGTTACTAACAAACCAGTCTTTCAATGGTACATACCAAAAAGGTGAACCCATCTTTTGTTACAATACATTTATTCTTTTGACTGAAGAAAGAAGTCTTTTGTACACATCCTGTATATATCTGAATTTTTGTCACTTACAAGTACACTAATTAGTTTTAAACATATTTGACAACCTGGAAGATTTACAACAGAGAGAAATAATGAAGAAATTCAAATAAACTGGAAGCAACAACCTTAAGGACTGAGAATCACAAGGAAGGCACAAATTTGAAACATCAAACATTTGAAAACACAAATATTTACACAGATTCTTAAACTCACAGGATAACTCTTTAAATATTAATAAAGCCCAAACCTGTAAAGTACTTCATACCAACACAAATGACCTGAAACAAAAGATCAGCTTTTCCATGCTTTCTAAATTGAAGTTAATATTTAATACAGAGTTTTCCTTAGTCCAGTAACTAAAAGTGAGTTCTGTGTTAGCAAATCAGCGCATCCTACTTGCTTTCAAGTTATAAATAGACTTTTGAATGCTACCAGTAAAAGGCGACCTCAAGAAAGATGGAGCTTTACTAGGTTTTAAGTAAACACAGCATATCCAAATTCTCGGATTTTATAAAAAAAGTAATGGTTAGATCTCTGATAGGCAACATTTTGCCCAACAAACAATTAAAAGACAAGCCCAAGCTCTCACTGTTGGCTCTCATGGCAAGCTGGCAGAGGGCTCAGGGAAGGAGGAGCTGGAGAAGCTGGAGCATTTGGCAATGGAAGACCAGGAAGTCAGTATCTGGCTGTCTGACAAGACAATTTTCTGGCTGTAATCTCATTCTCTTAAGCAAATTTAAAAAAAAAAAATGCTCTCATTGCCCTTCTGGTTAACAGCATTTCATTCACTTGAACAGCCTGTTGTTTGAGGCCTTATTATGACTATTACCAAGAATAAGTTTTATTTCTGACCTCAAGCCAGCAAAGTCTCAATTCCCTCACAACACTGAGGTGGCCCACATAAGTCCAGCTTAAATCCCGGGAAGTGCTTTGTTGGTGAGTGCATGCCTCACTGAAAACAACAACATGCATCACATATGGAAAAAGGGTTATGGGCAGAGCATTTACACAATGAACACAATAATCCTGACCAAGCAGCATCACACAAAACTTTTCTTCTATTCTCTATTCACTTGATACTAAAAAGCACCCTAAAGAAGTCTGAAGCAACAGCAAAATGTTGAAAATTAAATAATTGGAAGCAATATACTGAAATAGTTTTGCAACAAAACATACACAAGATTTCCTCACAAGAAGTATTTCACTGCCCCTGGTGTCAACACTTTTCTCCAGAATGCTGTATTATTGAAAGGCAGGAGGAGGCAAATCAAAAAAGCCCTTTTGACAAGTATAAACTCTCAGCAAGAAGAGATAGTGTGATTGTCTGAAGCCCTAGGCAGCATTCAACAAGAATTGCGTTACTGTAGAAATACATTTTGACATTATTAAAGTCCTTGATTTAGCCCCACTGTAGCTCACAGGTTACAAGCAACCACAGTGAAGTATCAGAAGATGCACTGAAGTGCCTGCACTTTTTAAAAGAAGTCGGTATTTTTTTCTTTTAATGTCTCCTACATGAACGTATCAACACTGAATCCTGCAGTTAATACGGTTTTAGAAGGTTCTGCCTCAGGTCAGCATCTTGGAAAAACTACTCAGACATTTATAAGCTTTTTATGCAACATGAAAAACAAAAGTAACCAAATAATACATCTGGTTGTTTCCTACTTCTCCATTACAGCACCAGAAAAAAAAAAAAAACCAGTAACTGTTTTGAGACCAAGCACAAAGATGTCCTAATTACTAGAAATCCCTCACCAAACCTAAGCAGCAGAGCAAGATTAATAGTCACAAGACCCAGAGATTAATTTATTTACCAAAGAATCTGTGCAACAAAGCAGTCTAATACTAAGATTACTGAAGCTAGATTTTCAACAAGATAAGGGTCAAGAGACCTAAACACTGCAAAACATCTCCCTAATAATGACTTCTTATAAAACTAAAAATATGCTCCAGAAGAAAAAGATGTTACCTTGATGGCTTTCATTTAAAAGGTCTAATTTAACAAACAAAACTTTCTTGAGGATTTAAATCAAGAGCCAAAATTACTATAAACACATTACAATGTAAGCCAAGTAACAAGCTGACCAGTAAAATAAGTCCTTTGTTTTTAATTACCTTTAAAGTACAAGAATGGATTTAAAAAAAGCCTTACCTAACTCACACCCTCCTTGCCACAAAAAAATCCTCTATATTGGAACAGCATAACCATCAGTACGAAACAGCATAACCAATCCGTAAATTAAAGCCAAAATTTAACTGATAGTAGGAAAAAAAGTCTAAAACTAATTGTAAGAAATTATCAATTCAATATATTCCACAATTCAGACATGGGGGTCCCTTTCAAAAACTTTAATAACTGCTTTATAGGGAAAGAAAAACAACCAGCATCAGATCCAGAACACAAACTTACTAAACTTAAAAAAATAAGTGTGTGTGTATGTATATATATATATTTATATATATGAACAAAATTAATTTAAAATTAAATTTTTAAAAAAATATGATCAGATCAAGTTAGCTGAACCAAGAGGAGGCTCTGAGGTACCCAGACTGGATGATTTCCTGCAAGCAAGCATCACACACCAGTCTTCCAAATCCCAGTTCAATGAAAGGTGATACAATGAAATTCAATACCACAGAGCCTGGAATAAGACAATTTAAACTAGAAATTTCAAGGGCTAATGGAGTCTTTGTTGTTTTTCTAGTAGATTGTTTAATAACAGCCAGTCATCTCACCAAAGAATTCAGCAAATTTTAGAGTTTACACCAGAACAGACAGCTTTCAAAAAGCAAACTGGCTGTAAGCTACACGTATGCTACAGAAGTCACCAGAGTTCCTGTGTGTTGGTTGATCTTTCCACACTTAATTGTTTAGTCAGAGACTCCCACTTGAAAGATTTCAAAGGTACGTGCTTTTAAAAAAGAGTACTTCACAAAAAAGACCTTAAGCCAACTTAGCACTGCTGTCACTTGAGTTTGTACTAAAGATATAAATGCTCACTCCTCGTGCTCCTATCATCCTACAGTTACATTTACCAATTTTTTTTTTTTTTTTTTAATTTGCACAGTATGAACTATATGAGAAACACCTTAGAGCTCCGGAGAGCAAGTGCTACAGGAGGGGAGAACACACTGTACTGAGCTTCATTCTGTGCTTCACAGGCTGCAGTTTTTAAACTGACACCACTGAACACCTGAGCAAAATGGGACAGAAAAAGATCTCCTGGCTGCTCATCCACAGACTTCCAGGGACCTATAATGAAGCTGAGACACTTTCCTCAGCCTAGGAGAGCTCTCCCATGAAGACAGAAATCATTCCTTCCATCTGGGGCATCCAACAGAAGGGAAAAATGAGGATGACAACAGAGGGATTAACAACCTCTTACAGCTCCCAAATTCTACGCTACAGATTCAGAGGTCAGCCAGCTGGTCACAGATCCCAGAGGAGCATTGCCTAGCTGAAAACTGTACCACCAGACAGTGCCACCCATGCCCCACTGCGGTCCTGACAGCTCCCTGCCCGAATGACCCAGGGAGGATTGTACAGAGGTACCTGTGGACAGCACCAGGACACCTCTGGCAGATAATAGGTTCACCCCCAAGTTGAACTTATTTAATGTTCAGGCCTCAGTCATCAGAAACTGCAGGCCTATGGAAATTGGTATTTTTAATGAGCCAAATGCTAAATACGATATAAGAATCCATGAGTAATCGCAAGGCTGTCCTACAGCTTACACTGTCAGCACTGATAACTTCTTCATGTACACCTAACTCAAGGTTTAGAGCAAGTTTCACCAGCCACAGCTTCCATTCCTTTTTGTGTTAATTATCTTTAATAATGCTTTTAGTAGGCCTTCATTTTCCCACCGTCCTATTAACCAGGAGACTTGAAAACAATAGGACTTCTTGCATGCAAAGAGAGAGGATGCAGCTGCTTCCATCTATAAATAAGATGTTGTATCAGATGTGACTGCTATTGTTTCAGCAGTCCATCAGTTACATGAGAAGATTAGAAGTAAGGGTCAAGGTGTATTTTTTCCTTTCTTTGAATTGACAGGACCCCTATCTTAAAAAATAAAAAAAAAAATTACCAAAAAGGTGTAAAGAAGAGAAATGCAATAGTTTATACAAGTAACCTCTCAACCTGAACTGTAATGACAGAAACCACTGAACAGTGAAACTAGCTTTGCATTTTAACATTAATTTATCAGATTTAGGAGCTGTCATATACTGTACATCCAGTCATAGTTCAAAAACACACGTGGGAAAACATAAATCTGAGCTTTCTTGAAGATTTTTGTAGTTGGAAATCCTATCTGTACATGTTGACTTGTATTTTAGTCATACCTCAGATTTTCAAGGAGGACACAGAAGAAGCATAGTGTAAAAGCCTGTATTACCCATCAACTGAGATAGCAGTTTAGGAACATTTTATTAGGAACATGAGTTTAGGATGGGTTTAATATGTATCACAATCCAATCTGCAGGTACCCGGTACTTCCAGCTCACTCCTGAGTGATTGAAACAACAAGGGAGACAAGAGTAGGGAAGGGCAAGGAAACCAAGTGCCTTCAGTACTGGTTTGCACCTCAGGGAGACAAGAACGGATCCCAGTGTCATGAGTTGTAGAGGATTCGCAGAGAAGAGGGAAAAGGAGAAAGCCACTTCCTACTGTTATCAGATACTAAAACTTCACTGATCCATTGTCAAAGATTTCCTCTCTGATGTACATTTTTCTTGTGATGACACCAATTACATTAAGCTATACCAAATTAGCACTATCATAACTTAAATTACATTAAAAATACTTAGATATTTTATCAGTACCTTTAGTTTATAGAAGTATAATTTAAGTTTTTCTTGAGAAAGTGTATTAAGGTAACATTCCTGCGCTGGCTACATAGCACACTCACCATTGGGATTTGGCTGCTCCATGTGATACCCTGAGGCTGTTGGTGACAGAAGACAGTTCTGCATTGGGAGAGCAGCAACACTCCTTAAAAAATTCATACACCTTGCCAAGATGTCTTCTAGCTCCCTCTTCCCAGCAGCTCCTACCAGCCAAGCTACTATAGCAGGGGTGCAGCCCAAGCCTACAGAGAAACTTCAGCCCTCAGATAAAAACATATCCATCTTTCATGATGCATCTAGAACACACAGTCAGCCAAGCAGGCAATTAAATTCCAAGCTGGCTCCAAATTCAGGGACATCTGAGCTGAAAAATACTGTACCTGTCGTCCCACATAGCCTAAATTTAAGATATATATGTTATATCTTTCTGTATGTATATAAGGAAGACAGATGAACAGATATTCCTGACAAGCCGTATACAATCTTTGGCCTTTTTTCTGTAATAGGCTTCATACCACTGCGGCAAATGTGAATTAAGTTTTGGGTTTTCTTCAAGGATTTAAAAGGTAGGCATGCCCTCAGAAACATGGCGAGGGCAGCAAGAAAGAAAAAGGATCAACAAAAAATAGGGGTAGGGAGAAGAATTTTCAGAAGCACTTGAGGAGGAAACAAGCGCTGCAGTCGGAATGAGAAACCATAAGCAATTCTGACTGAGTAAAAAGCACAACCCAACAGGCCCAGAATGCGCTCATAATTTAGTGAATTCATTATAAATATGGGAACAACAGCTCTGAACACAACTCTGTTTTGCTTTTTAATCTCAAAACTTTACATGCCTTATGTTGAAGGAAACTTTCTCTTTTGTGCTTGCTAGCAGCAAACCCCTATTTTTACACTCTATAGTGACAGAAGCTTCCAGCATCAATTAGTGATTCTGTGTTTACCAGAATAATGTGACTTCCATCAACAGTAACCAAGTGACACTCGGTATTCACCAAGTGCTTTACACTATTCTTCAGATAACTGACTTGCTTGTTTTTATTGAAGAAAAGCATTAAAGGCTGTTAACAGCAAGTTGTGCTGCCTCCACACATACTCATCCCTCCTACAAAAGTTCAAACAGAGGAACAAGACCAGATTCAAAATTAAACTCTGCACCAGTTCACACAGACACAGATTACTGATGATCTACTGCCCTTTTCGTCACGGCTAAAATCCTTTGAAAAATCCTTTTTGTGCTGAATCACACAACCTACAAACATCTGGAACTATCATAAAAAAATCCTATTTGAAAGCAGGCTAAGTCACTTACTGGCTTTTAAGAGGGTACGTTACACCCACATCATACAACACAGAATTAAGTTCCCACACCATTTTTCAGAAAGGAGCGTATTTTTTCAGTTCTTCTTGAAAAAAATAACATTGGAGTATTAATTAAAGGATTTCAAATACTTTCATGGTTTGCAGATACATCAATAGTAAACAGTAGCCATACAAGCTAGACAGCTTGTAGCCAAACACTAACTTTTACAGCAACATGTCAAAAGTCTTTACATTAGAAAGTTATCTTAACATAATACTTATTTGCTACTTACCTTTTTCGTTAAAAAAAAAAAAAAGGATTCTTATTTTTGGAAAAAGCCCCCGACAAGGTTTCAAAAGTACATTGTTTAATAATGTTATTTGCTTGTTTTCTCAATTGCCCATCTCACATATTTCACCAATTAGGAAAAGATGCTGTACTAAACAAAGAACACTACAAAGCTGATGAAGCGTCATCCACCATAAAGCAACAAAGAGGTATTTTTCTAGTGTCATATCAAGTTGACAGAAGTTGTATTAGACCGGAGGAAAAAAATATTATTGCTTTAGCATATGCTCAAAGCACAACAATAGTATAGTGGGTCTACTTTAACTGAACACCAGAGAAACTATGGCAGCACTAAATTTATAAGCTGTATTAGGCACCATACACAACATGACTGAACTGAGTATCTAGAAGGCCTTTTGTTAAGACTTCTTCTGTAACAAGGCCATGCAACATTCTCATTAGAAAGAAATATTTCAGGCTGTCCAAATCTATAGCTGCCAGGTGACTTCTGGGCAGATTTTAATGTAGGTATTTCTTGTGTTCCGGTACAAAGCAATGCCTCCTCCTCAAGTTTTATTTCTTTTCCCTACTCCAACCACGATATGCACAAAATAGGCAAAGCCATATATCGTATACACTGAGGTTTCTTTGTTATTTATGAGCTACTGGCAAAAGAAAGCAGGGCTGTAACAGCCACTTAAAATACAGAGTATAATTGGAGCAAGTCAGCTGCAGCACAAACACAAAGGCATGGGGGTAAAAGGAAGCACCTTCCTTACTGCATAAGGAAATATCACCTCCTTCCCTGCAAAACAAACCCTCTGGAAGAACAGCTATAGCAGTACAACACATCTGAGCACTTGTGCCGCAGCAAAGACAGCATCATGAAAGATCATGAACTGTACTGTTCTCCCTACTCTTTTATTTCCCAAAGGGATCACAGTACCAGCAAATTGAAGGAGCTTTCTTTCCTCCTCTCCTCTGCACAGTTCCCAACCCCCAAGGACTTGCTACGCAAATGTTTATGTAGCCTTTTGTATTTATATATTTTTGTTGATTCCGCTTTAGAAGAAGTCACATACTACTTCATTGTCTTAAAAATAGCACCAACATTTAAGGTCAAATTTACTTTGTACTTGCATCTGAGATTTGAATGCTGAAATGGTGCAGAGAATATAAAGATGATTACTAGTCCTACAACCTTTCACTGGATTTGTGGTCAATTAATAAGCATTTGCAATTTCTGTATTTTCTGTACAGTTATCATTTAACAATAGCTGCACACTGAATAGTTATTGTCTCTTAAGATGAAAATGAAAACTTGCTATTCCAGAATGAGAACAAAAAAAATGCCTCTTTTTTCCCCATCTTTCCTTGTCTATGCATAAATACCTTTTTTTTTTTTTGGAGCAGAAAAGGCATTATCTCCTGAATGGACTTTTGCAGCTCTTCAAATTTAAAATTTCCCACTTATCTTCTGGAACACAGACTTGCAAGCGCAAAATGTTCAGATTTAATGCTTATTGTTATTTTGTAGGAACACACTTTGAGAAATGGTTTGACAAAAGTGTTTAACATCCTCCATAAAAAGAGAATCTTCTTGCTCAACTAATTCAGGGTTTTGCATTCAACCTAGAACCCTAAGAATTACAGATACACTACATTCATTTTATTAAATGAAATTAGGTTCATTACCTTCAATATGAAGTGCTTGAACATACTTCAGTTTCTTTATGAATAACCATAATTTTAACAAGCAACTCTTACACTGTTGTTCTTTTTTACCATTACCAGATGAACTGGGAAAAAAGAACATAAGTAATTTTACACAAAATTGAATATTTGTGTGAACAAGTCTACACTTTTCTCCTTATCTGGCATCACCAATACTTAGCCTACAGCCATTTGCTGTACGACAGTTTGCCTATACGTTCTAGATAACAATAGTTTTGAAAAAAATCACTGATACCATCAATGCAGCCTGCTCAAAAATTTGATCTACAATCACACAAGACATACTCAGATGCAGTCTGATCATTTATTTATCCCTCAGAAGAAAGGAAGGAGTTTATTGGAAACCAAGAACAAAATGAGACACATAGCTTTTGCATTCCTATTTTGCAAAATCTCTTTACTTTCAGACAGCACGTGTTTACATCCATTTGCAGATGTTTCACTGCTCAGACATTACCAATAGAGTTTCAGAAGTCATTCTGCTATACCAATGTCTTAAAAGAGTGATGACAAATCTTGACATGTATTTTTGAAAAATGCATCTTCACTACCTTCCCACACTCGCAAGAACTCATCTCCTCTCCTTCTTTGCCTAAGCAGCTCTGTAACAGCAGCCTGTTTGTCACCTGGATGCGACAGAAAGTCGTATCATCGTAAATCAAATAGAGCTGAAAACTGCAAAGCAAACTAAACATCCAAAGCTTCTTCAAGCACCTTAGTAGAGAGTAAAGAAAGAATCATAGAATGGGACTTCAACATCTAGTTCCAACCCCTCAGCCATGGACAGGGACACTTTCCACTAGACCAGCTCCATCTAGCCTGGCCTTGAACACTTCCAGGGATGGGGCATCCACGACTTCTCTGGCAACCTGTTTCAGTGCATCACCACCCTCACAGTAAAATATTTTTTCCTAATAACTAATCTAAACCTACTCTCAGTTTGGAGTAATTCCACCTTGTTTTGTCACTACATGCTCTTCTTTTCTTGTAGACCCCCTTCAGGTACTAGAAGGCAGCAATTAGGTCACCCTGAAGCTTCCTCTTTTTCAAGCTGAACAGCCTCAATTTTCTCAGCCTTTCCTCATAGGGGAGGTGCTCCATCCCTCTAACCATCTTCGTGTCCTCCTGGGGTCCATGTCCTTCCTGTGCTGGGGACCCCAGAGCTGGATGCAGAGTTCCAGGTGGGTCTCACCAGAGCAGAGCAGAGCAGAGCAGAGGGGCAGAATCTCCTCCCTGCCCTGCTGCCCATGCTGCTCTGGATGCAGCCCAGGACACATTTGGCACTCTGGGCTGTGAGTGCACACTGCTGGGTCATGTTCAGCCTCTCACCCATAACACCCCCAAGTCCTTCTCATAGGGCTGCTCTGATCTGTTCATCCCCAGCCTGGGTTGATATTGAGGGTTTCCCCAACCCAGATGCAGCACTTTGGTCCTGTTAAACCTCACAAGGCTCCCATGGGCCCACTTCTTGAGCTGGTCCAGGTCCCCCTGGATGGCATCCTGTCCTTCAGGTGTGTCAACCGCACCACTCAGCTTGGTGTCATCTGCACATCTGCTGAGGGTGCAACAGGGCTGCTCCAAAATGCGCAATGGGAGATTAGATATCTTCTTTAGATCTTCACTAATAGCCATGAACAAAACACAACACTGGATGATGTAAGAGGCAAAACAGCAGTCATTAGGAGGAAAAAAAAAAAAAAAGATACAGAAACATAAACCACCACATGCAAAACACAAGCAAAAGATGCAAAGGTTGATGTTCTAAATCTGAGGGTTTGATCAAGCCCAAGTTCACCCATGCTCAGGGTTCCAGTGGGTCTGTAGAGAGACGGGCAAAATACACGTGGGGCACAGAGCACCCATGGTAGCTTCATTTAAACATGGCACATAAGAAAACAGTCTTGACTATTATCATACCCAAACCCACATTTTCAGTTACATTTGGTTATGGTTTTTTGTTGCCTTCCTAGACAGGATCCAGAAAGACAGATGGCTCTAACAAACACCACACAGAACACCACTACCGCTGTAGTGTCACACAGAACACTTGTAAATATGGAAAGCATAACAAGTTATAAAGAAACACAAACCCCAAATATTTAGTTAAAAGGGAATACAGCAGTAGGAGTACAGAAAGGTATTACTGTACTCTTTTCATTATTAAACTTTTTTCCAAATTTATGCCTAAGACAAATAAAGGAATTTTAAAAAGCAACTCAGTCATACATAATGCAAAAGCATTTATGAACTAATAAGAAAATACTTGCTTACTATTTGATAACAAGACAGTTTTGAGAGCCCATAATGCAGCCCTGAGAGAAGTAAATACTATGGTAACAGCAAATCTATTTGAGCCACTCTACAAACTGCTCTTGAGATCCCATCTAGTCATTTCCTTCAGATTAATTCAGAACCCAGAGAGCTGCAGAAAAGAATCTGATCTGCAAGAGAGTATTCCCAAGGCGCTGGCTACGGTAAAATACAGAAGAGGTCACAGGCAATTGCAACTCTCTAGAAATAAAGTTAACTAGAATATACACAAGGCTATTAAAAGACAAAGTTGACCTAGTAACTCAAGCACCACTGCAATGGGAATTTGGAAAGGAACACAAACAGTTTAGGAAATACTCTTCTGTGTAGCAGTCTGACACTGCAAAAGATGGATTCAGTCACCCACCGGCCTCTTCTGTTTCAGTCCTAAACACAAGGCTCAGGTGTATCATGTGGAAAAACAAAATAAACTCTCTTCTCATTTTATTAATAAACCAGTTTAATAACTGAGGCCCACCACGTGATTTTTGATTGCTTAGATGCGGAAATATTTATAATACAAATTCTATATACACACCATTGTAATTTATACATGCTAACCCCCATAAAAAGTTCCTAAAGGCTTGTAACTTGAACAGCAAGATCAAAACTCTGTATTTTTTTCTTAATTCAGCTGTTAAAGGCTACACAGACTGTTCTGTCAAGGACAAAAACAAGGAGAAACCTTTAAAAGAATTAAATTACATGGAGTTAAATTTATTTTCTAGAAGCAGTAAATATATCTGCCTTCTCCTAATTTGGTGTCCCTGAGGAGTCAGTAACATATCAGCCATCTGCCCTTTATGAGAAAACACCTGTAGGAGATGGTACAATGGCTTGCAACATTGGGCTACAGCTACTTTAACTATTTATTACCTCAATAATTAGAATGTTTAGCTTTTAAGATTATGGTTATCCTTGCCATAAAATAAAAAGAAACAAAGAGAGCATGTGACCATGCCCAAGAAAGAGTAGTAAGCACAATGTATTCAACTATTTGTAGTACTGGGAAGATTTATTTAAAAGTTTAAAAAAAAGAAAAAAGGGAAAAGGAAAAAAAAAGGAAAACCCACAAAACAGATCATGACTGAAATACTAGCAAGGGTTTTTTTCATTCAAACTTAATGTCCCAGCTAGAATGCTTTAGAAGAGCAATTTGTCAGGGAGAAGAGGGAAATTAAGTAATTCATTTCCTACTATTAGTAGGCAGAATGGTGCCCTACCTTGCTCGGGGGAGTTTAATAGGTAAAGGTTTATAGTTGCACACTTTACTGTTTGGAATAGTAACAGAGTTTAACGGCTGAGGCAGGAAGTTTGTATAACTCAACGAGGATAATACTGCCTGCTGCTAGGTGGTATCACTCACTTCTCTCCACTCCTTGCCCTGTGTCTGTCCCAAAACTAGCTACCGGTTTTCAGCTTCAGAAACAGGGCATGCAGATGAACAAGTGACAGATACTCAGGATTATGTTCAGGTGTCAATTTGACAATTATGAAGTCAATACTGCTAGGGAGAGAGGTATCCCCAGTTCCTCATTCTTTAGTACCAGCCAAGGCATGGTAATTGGTTTCAGGATTCTCAAACCAGTAAGTTGAGTTCCCCTGAACCTATCTTTGATACTCATCTCAGCTCTGGCACACATCCTTCCCACCTTTCAGCAACATAATGAGGAGGAGGAGGGTGACATGATTAACCATAGATCATTTTCTTCCATGAGCTGAAACAGAGAAACTGTAGTTCTCGCATACCTCTGAGACAGAGTCCTTCCTCAGCCTTCACCCACACCCTGAATGCCGTGAGTTACAAATGGGTGAAGGAACTCTTCCTGACATTAAAGCTTCCAAAACACCCCACAATAATAAACATGCCTACCTGATGTCATCAGCAAGAACAGAGTTGCATAGACTGAAGCAACTATTGAATTAAAACAGTTGAAAGAGAAGCAAAAACTTCACTGCATGCAATCAACACTGAACCTAATGACTCTAAGAGGGGCTTTTCCACTTCCACTTAATAATTCCAATTACACAATTCTTCTGATGAGTGTAACTTAGGCTGAAAATGCTCTTTTTTTTTCCCCCCATTGTTCATCAGCTGCCAATGTCAAGATTCACTCTGTGTGCCAGGCATATTATTCTCCTTCTGCAACTCTGAACTGACACCAATTGTGTGAGATAGTAAATATAAAAGTTCATTCGCATTTGTGAAAAGAGTTCAAAAACTGGAACAATACCAGACGGAAAACCTTGACCAGAATTTTGAGAAAATAACTAAGGGCAAGCAACATTTCAGAGGGTATAATTAAAGCTTCACCTTCTGGAGACCAACAATTTTGGATTTCTCAGAAACCACACGCAGCAATAACTTATTGCTCAATTTGGGTGGTATGAAGTATTATTTCTCTCACTTTCCCTCCTCCTCCCACCAGCTCTGGGGTATTAAAAGTGACTCAGAAGAATTTAGACTGGTTTAACAGTTGTGTTAAACTCGTGTTTCCCAGCTGAGCATCTTCACTGTGCATTAAGCTATCTAAAAAAGAGGAAAGAGAGAAGAATGGATCAGAAGTACCTATGCAGGCCTCCATTACTGAGAAAAAAATTAAGCTGCCCGTGTAACAACTAACTTTCTGAACAAGGCACAGAAATATCAATTTGTTCATAAGCTCGAGTTAAAATATTACTTAGAAACATTTGTTCAACCTCAACTAAACCAAAACCAACTTATACACTTGTATCCTTTTTGATAAGCACGTAAGATCACAGAGAAGCAGGGCTGCCTCACAAATAACTCCAGCACCATCCAGCATTCAATAAACCCATCACAATTAGCATGACAGGAAAATCCTCAATATTTTCTTTGAAGCTGAAAGAATTACTTCCCCAGTTTATCCTTCAAATCTTTTTTCCTATTGAATACATCTGCTGTCAATTAAGCTTTCATTTTAGTCCTCTTATTGATAAGAAATGAGTGAAGGGCAAAACCAATTACACTTAGAAAAACAGCAACTTTATTTCCACAGCTCTCTAGTTCTCATGCTCCACAACAGTTATACAGTCTGAAAAACATTGGCAAGATGTTTGCTCTGTTGAACTATAAACAGCTTCCTTTGAAAGAAGGGAGAAGGAGAGATGGAGCTGTAAATTCAGAGTTCAGTCCCTACAAACGAGACTAGGCACACAATCACAAGCTTAGAAAAGCTAGTATAAAGCCAAATTTAAAATACTGAGCTGCTAATAAAAGCCTGGATTTGTTATAGTCACTTAGTCTATAGATCCAAAGTGAGAAACTTAGAAGGAATATAATTCCGAGTCAGTCACGAAGTCCAGACACCAGCTAATCCTGACAAATATAGAGATATTACTAGTTTGAGATTTTTTTTTTAAACTGTGGAACAAAAAAACAATATCAAAGCCTGACAGTCAGAGCTATCCATATCTGCCAATAAGACTCAAAAACAGTTGTTGGTTCTGCTAAAGAAGTTTGTCTCTGAAATACATCCCTTTGCCAGGCTCCCAGTGGCACCCAAACAGGATTTCCTGTATTAAACTCATTTTTCAGCATTAAATAGCATGCACAGTGAAGCCAGCTTTAAAAATATTGACATTCAGAGCATAGTGCTTATCCTTTGCATAGCTACAGAGTGATGAGTCCCATTACCCAGAATTAGTACTTCTAAAAGAAACTTATTACCCCTCTTTTTCCCCAGGTTTCGCTATGATCAGAAAATTCCCAAATGTTTTTGTTCAGTTCATTTAAAAATAACAGCTCCTACTACAAGCAAAAACTCCAAGAGGTGCTGACAGGGAGAAAGCTGCACTATTGCACTTTCTGGGAGGCTACTGTTTGGTGGTATCACAACTCCCCAGCTCTGCCAGCTGCTGCTTTAGAGGTAGAGATAAAATCCATTTAGGGAACCAAATGAGATCATACTTTATCATATTGATTCAGTGTTAGGATAAGTCCTCCACACCATCTTTTTCTGTCGTGTAAAAGTTTTCATTTGCTGCAGCAAACAAAGGACTACAATTGCTTAAAAGAAAAGCATAGCTTAAGCTGATTTGGGAAGTGACACCTCTCTCATTACCAAACAATTACCATTTATTATCTATAACCTTCCTCGCCGCAGCCAAGGACAAATCCTATGCATTTGCACTTCATAAATACGGCAACAGTTGCACACAGGAGCTGGTCCCACACACCAGCTGTGCTGTAAAACTGAATCAGAGAAATTAAGCGCCAAAAAGATTGCCCACAGCATCAGCTGGCACATCCTCCACAGTCACATGCGCAGCGGCTGCCTCTCCAGCAGCTGGTGAGTCACCCTGGTTCATCATGGCCTCTGCAGCAAACTTTCTCTGCGCAGTGTCTCGTTAGAAATGTGGCTTCCAAATATTCTGGTTCCATTCGTCTTCCTTCACCCATTTCATTAATTCTGCAAGCACTTCTTCCTCCGCCACTCCCATCTCTAGGGCTTTCCAAATTCCAGGCCAGAAAACTCTCAAGCCATCCATCACAACCACCTTTCTCTTCTTTCCTTCCCCCCATTAAATTATGCAAATGTAACAGCTAAGCACCCAGAAAAGTAAGTCCTCTCTCCATCTACCTCCTTTAACTTCAAACTCAGAATGAGGTTTAGGGACACCTCACAAGGACCATCAGCTAGGTTACAACGAGCATTAAACTTACAGAGTGTGAAAGCAGGTAAAGGGATACGACGAGAAGGTGAGAAGCAAAACAGTTCTAAGAGAGGCTAAGGAAGCAGGAGCTAGACAAGCCCTTGAAGCTTGCCTTCAGCAAGGGTTACAGACCAGCACAACTATCTCTGAAAGTAACCCATCCAAGTGAGACAGGGACTAGTGGTCATTTTTGGTTTACTCCATAGAAATTAATTATCCTTCATCCATGCTGTTCCAACAGCCCAGCCAGAAACTCGCACCATGTAAAATATATGCTTGAATACTGAAAGGTACTGGCAGAAGTGTTTACTTCACCTTCCTTACTACATCACAACACATACCAACCATTTTCCAACACTCTGAGGTTCCAGGGTGACACTAATTCCTCATAACAAACCTGTGCCCATCCTGATGCTACAGTCGCATTTCCAGTTTCAGGTTTACATCTTTTGCCAACAACCATACTACCCACCCCAGTCTTCCTCGATCATTATTTATATTTGGTAATCAGATCTTGACAATGACATTATTTGGATTGTATATTCTTTGCGAAAAAGCAAAGTTTTGTTGTTTGAAAAAATTACATTTGAGCAAAGATGAAGCCATAAGACTGAACATAAGCATACCCTAAAGCAAGTTACAGCTTCTAGAATATCCACACTCCTGTAATGAGCTGCATTTTGTCTAAGCACAGTGAAGTCTTTGATTGTTGGGTATCTCCCCCAGACAGGATAAACATGCCTCATTTTCATTTGTTTTCTGGCAGAAAACACTATAAGAAGATGTCTTCCATTAAATTAGTCTCTATTTGGCATTTGGATTGTATAGGATTCTGAGGCTAAAGAACTGAATTGAAAGAACAGAATAAAAGAACTTTTTCTTCTTGAAAGGTAAGTCTTTACTGTTACAAAACTGAAGAGTTCCCATTTCCAAACATCTCACATCCTGCTTGGTGAACCCCCCTCCCAAACCTTTTTAAAAAATCGGTTTTGTCTTCTTGAAGTAGATGTCCATTGGATATTTTTCATACGATCAACAGGATGCATTTTTGTTTGGAACTGCACAAAACTATGGGGATGTAGTCACTATTTTTAGACATGCCACAGCAACATGGAAATACCTTCACGATGACAAAAGCCAAGAAGTCAAGATATCTGACTAATGACTTTTAATGAACTCTTAAGTTTCCTGGACAGCATGCATTACAGACATATTTTGTTTGGGGTAAATTATCTCAATTTCTCTTTCAGTGCAAGTCAAGTATTTGTTTTCACAACATTTTCTATAAAACATGGCCATGAAATCAAGCTACAGGCTTTACACATCTTATTATAAACCCTTGTGGGTCATAGCCCACAACATCCACAATGGACTTTGAAGCAGAGGGAAAACACACTCCTCAAAGCATAGATGCTGGGAAAAGAGGAGCTCAGAGGTTAAGGTGATAGATGGCAGATGCCAACAAATATACATAAAATGTATATATTCAAGAACCCTTATCTTAATGTTGGAAAGCATCTGAGCAACGTGTATAGCTCCTATCAACAAGTTCAAGCAATACAACATCTCAACTAAAATAACAGAACTGCAAGCTGAATGAATTCACAGGGTCAGGACCAAAGAGGGCTATCTTTTTATGCCTCATTTAATTATACAACAAAAACTGTATACACATCCTCTTTTCCTAACAATACTGTGTGGCATAATCACACCACACAGCTTGAGAAGCCTTACTACAAGTATTTAGGAAAAATTCTTGCATATTTTTTCCAATTAATTAGCCAGTAAAGGTTTTAAGTCAACCTGAAGCTTGTATACAGAGAAATGCTAAGAGAGTTTATGTACTTCAATGTATTTTAAATATTTCTGAACATGTGCATAAGGAGTATCAAGGTTGTGCACATCAGAAATGCACTTGTAGGATGGAGCACTGTCTTTCCAGTGGAGAAAGACACTAGCATTTCAACAGCTCTGCTTACCAGGGTGGTTCTGCTTAGAAAGTCCTGCACCTCAGAAAATGACACAAGTAAGAAGTACATACAACAAAGTATTTCAGTACTACAAGAATTTCAGCTAAGGCCCCTAAACTATCAAATATAGGGAAGGTGCCATAAGAAAGGCCTATTTCATCACATCAGTATCAACAAGGGCAGTGCTAAGTCTTTCTCTTTTGCAGGTATAGAGTACTTTGCCTGCCACTGAGACTTGTTAGCTTGTTATTTAATTACAGTCGAATATTAAATGCTTACTAATTTTTCTCCGACAGTATTATTCTCTACGTTCTTCAAGAGTTGAGACAATGAAAGTATCACCAAAAAATCCAATCCTTCTCAAAAAGATTGCTAGGATTGATAACTTTGCTATTGCTAGGCAGTACCATAAAGATATTATACCAAGTTAATAAGCCTAGAGCACAAGAATATATTTGCATATTTATTTTACAATGTTCACTTCCTTCCTATTTCCTACACAAGTGAGCTGGCATTACTTCTTTCAATTAAATCCTGCATTTTAAATAACAGCATAAAATTGCATAAATTCCACCCAACACAAATCAGGCCTCTCCCGAAGCCACAAAGACTGCTTTTCTTCTGTCATTCACTTGTCCAATATGCAAAGCATAGCTGTCAATCAGTTAGCATCCCTGACAGCATAATTGCTGAAGAGAACATGAAAAACATGAGGAGGGTCGGGACCAAAAGAGATACCAGCAACATTCCTCCTTGCACACTTTGGTACTAATTTAGGATTCTTCTTCATTAAGATTCCTTTCCAGTCACTTGTTAGAGCAAAACAAGGAATCTGTAGAGGAAGGTTGAGAAGGCCCTAAAAGCCAGCACTGCCAAGTAAGTTTGGTTTGTACCACTCCTACTCGTTTCTAAAGCAAGCTGTAGCACCATTCACCAATAGATGCCTCATTTTTCAGGAGCTGGCTTGTCTTTACCAATAGCACCAAGATTCTGCTTTCTAACGTCTTACCTGGTCCACACTCCCCTCTGTCAGCCTGAACATATGTGCAAGTTTTCCTCTGTGAATGCCTAATAAAACTACATCTCACTGAATGAATGGCATCTTTCTTCTCCTTTTGCTGCTGCCAATGTAGTATTCTATCAGTAAAATCTGTTTGAAAAACTGTAAGGTGTCTGTCTCATGTGAAATAATGCCACCCCTTGTAGCACTGGAGCAAACATTTAAGTTCATGAAAGTTATTTAACAGCTATACAGGACAGAGGAGTGGGAACTTTTCTGGAGTCATGAATCCATCAGAAGATTCAGAGATTTCTTTAAATCATGATGCAACAGAAGTGACATTTTTGACTACTGGGAGGCAGCCATTCCTTACAGGACCAAAAAGTACCTTTTTTTTTTCCAGTCTGTGCAGACTGAAAGTCCAGATTTTACCAATGCAAGCATAAATAAGAAATACTGGTGTGTACTAAGCCATTTATTAAGTTTTTTTAATAACTCAAACCCCTGTTCCAAATCCCTAATTCAAAATTTTAAAGAAGGAAATAAAAACAGACTCTCTATAGTCATATCCAACTCCAGGCTTTACAACTATTTTAGCATCAGTGATCTAGAAAAACATTTACCATGTTAAAAAAATTATTTTGAAAATTTTATAAATACCATTGACTTGCACTTGACTAACTCTTGGCCTTGAAAATACAGCCATTTATATTCTACTATTAAAATTTTATATTCTCTAAAGAATTCCTGGTCTTCTTACAGAAGGTTATTTATATTCCACTTCCTGAAATGGAAATTCAAAGTTTCCTGAGATAAAAATGTTTGTGACTCACTGCGGGGGTTTTGCAAGACACATCCCTTTAAATCCGAGCAAGTCAGGCGGTCTGGGTAGCTTATATAAATCTGAACAAAAACATTTTCTTCAGGTTCCACCAACGTGCCCATTTCTAGAGTTCTGTTTTCAAACCAGCACAACTTATGCTTTGATACCAACAGGACTCAAGTAAAGTATGTTGTCTCAGTAATTTTAAGTGTTGCAAAATGTATAACTTAGAAATAATGTAGAGTTATCTTCTAGATATAGGGGAACAATTTTTTTAATGACAAAGCCAGTGAATGACTGGCACAGGTTGCCCAGAGGAGAGGTAGATGTCCCTTCCTGAGAAACATTCCAGGTCAGTTTGCCCAACCTGACCTAGATAAAGATGGCCTTGTTCATTGCCCAACTGGACTAGATGACTTTTAAAGGTCCCCTCAAACCCAAACCATTCCATGATTTTTTGTGCTTCAATAAAAAAGAAAAAAAAAAAGAAAATGGTTCATGTCCTCCCTTCTCTTCTGTGGAAACACAGAAAGAGAATAGATGACATCTTTGCAGCTTTGTTTAAAATACAGTAAATTCATTCTGATGGCCTCAGTTGCATTTTCAGAAAAACCTTTTACTAGTATATCTGCAACTAATGAAATTGATAAAAGTGAAATATCTCATAAGCAAACTCCACTAGTTCAGACAACTTAAGAAGCTGCTGTATGACTAAATAAAGTATATTTCTCTGCTCAGCAGAGGGAAGGAATTTCCCCTCCCAACGCCCTAAAGGCTTTTGAAGCATTTTTTTCCTTTTCACAGAAGAAATGATTAATAGCTATGGCTTAAATCCAATGTACAGTTTTGGCAGCTGCTGATGGACTGCTCCATCTACTTCTCCATCTACTTGCTGCTCCCTCTTTGCTACGCACAACACGTGCTGTTAAATGCATGCTGTCAAAAGTGTTAAAATGATTCACTTTTAAATGTGGTAAATCTAGATTGTGACTACTTTGAAGAAGTTGCTTCTTAACTGCAGGTGGAGAAAACAAGCAAACGTTTTTCCCTGTCAAATTTGGTGTGTCACTTTTCAAACTATATAAAAAGAGCCATCAGGTAAAAAAAAGTTGTAGCCTTTTCTATTGTCTACAGAGCAAGCTTTAATTAAACAAATTGCAAACCTTCCTATGAGCAACAACACAGTCATGAAAAACAAGCTGTTATGACTACTGGAAGCCTATTTTCTGCCTCCATAGTTTACACAAGTAGCATTGTCTCCAAAATTATTGTTTAGCCATGATGGAAAAAGATCTGTTTTCAGATTACCAAAATAAAACTTCTCTCTTAAGTACAGTCCAGAACCAAGAATTAAGAAAAACTTTATTTAAGGTATTTATGTATTTAAGAACATTATGCCATGATTTTTGTTTCAGTCCCTTGTATGCATATATCCTTTGAGAGAACAAGAGCATCCCAAACACAAATACAGATGCTACTCCTAACTTCAAGATCATTTAAAGTCAAATAAACACTTGGCTGTCTTAGCAACAAAAGGTTGAGTCTTTGTCAGGTTTTAGAATATGATCCTGTACAGAAATAAGAGAGCCTTAAGCTTTACTGAAAAGAACAAATTGGAGATAATGGGCACCTTGAAGTGTTATTTATTTTCTTCATCCTTCCAAGTTTAATGTATTCATTTTTAATGTTGTTTCTGTTGTGAAGCAGTGTTAGCAGTGTATCCAATGCCAGCACCAATAAATTCCTTCCGTTTTCTTTTGGTTTGCTGGTTTTAAGTAAAGAAGAAAAAAAAAATGCAATTATTCCACGTGAGGACATTTCATTGAAATTGGACACTCTTGCTTGTTTTAATTGATGTTAGCAGTGTCGATTTCAATTTCAAATTGGCATAACCATTTTTTAAGCAACAAAAAAATTAAGTATTTAAATACTTAAAACTTGTATTTACAGATACTATACTGTCAATGAAAGAGGGACAAAAACATTAAGCAGCTCCCAGTTTTCTCTCTGCAAGCACCAGAGAGAAAGCATAAAAGTACAGAAAGGTTGCTTTTCTTATAAATTTACTAAAAGTATATCTGTTCTCCCCATAGGAAAATTTTATCCTCCTCCTCCAACCATACAATCATGGATCTGTGGATGCCCCTCCCTCCCCTTACAACAGCAGCACTTCTTTTTGAAGGACATGCCAGACTAGTAAAATCAGAAATAATACTACAAAAGACTCAATCAATTCATGCTCATCCTTCTGAAATACAGTCATTATTTCAACATTTACTTTTAAGTCAGCCTACCTAATGGTTTCATACAGCAATATTTACCACCTTAGCATTCTTCTCTCAACGTTTTTACTCTCCGAACAGGGTTTATAGTGAGTTGCACCATGTTTTTGCAATCAGAAAAAGTTACAGGACTGTTTCAGTTTCCCTTATGAATAGCAGCATAGTGAGATGACACACACCTATTGAAACCATAGACATCAGAAATTAGCTTAATTAGCTAACAGTCATTTAATTAGTCATTAATTAGCTTAACAGTCGATTCATTGGTGAAGTAATACTTGTGCAGAAAGAGAGCAAGGAGACTACAAACACTTCACTATATTTTATTAAAACGAAAGCTGTTATTACCTCACCTACACTCTCTCTCTCTAGGCAGGTCTATAAAAATAACAGACTGCAAAGCAGTCAAACCTAACTGACACAAAGTGGAGACATCTGCAAAAGCTGCTTTGCCAGCACAGTTAATGTCTGTTCTCAGAACATAATGAGTATTTGGTGATATGACATGATCAGAAGAAATTTGCTCATGTTAAAACTGATCAGAGCGTAAGTTAGACTGGTACCATTGTACAGGAGAGCATCACTGACATTCCCCTTCCTTCTGAGCATCTCAGTCCAGACATGAGAAACTCCCACAACCTACAGTACTGCATGCAATTTATATATGACATTAGAGCCTATTAAATCACTGCATGAACAGCTTTGCCAATACAGTTAATTTAAATCATGGAGATGATCAAATCCAATTATAGTTATAGCACATTTCTACCTGAATGTGAATGAAAACAACAAACAGTGGAGAGGAAAAAAAGTAGAAATAAGTGAAAGACCTGGTCATACTGAAAAAGCTCTTCACACACTTTTTTGCAATAAAAGATATTCACATACTTCCTTCTGTAAATTAAAATTAATGGGGCTACCTTAAAACTTGTCTCAGTTGTATTTAAGCAAAAACATGGGATGAATCGCTATGGGAATGAAGTCTACTTCTTTCTCCTTATACAATCTCCCTCTGAAAGTTAGTTTCCTCTGCCACTGCAATAAATGAAACAATATGTCTTCCTGAAGAACCACAGATCAAGTGCCAAGTGCTGGAGGGGACACTTAACAGAGGCAGAAAAAGAAGCTACCTGGAAACATGCACCACACTCTCTGACCTCCTATCCTCTTCTATTTCATTCCTTTTCCTGTACTACTCATCTGGGGCTTAGCCTTTTAAAAACCACCAACCTCTTAAAAAGACATTGTTCTGGTAAAGTGGTTAATATTCATCTACTACATGGGAAAATGTCACACACAGTAGCACCTACTCTGCTGGCTGTTAGGCTGCTTCTGGCGAACATCATTGCACTTCATTATTTAACAACTTCCTCAGCATTCAGGAACTGTCTGGACTAGTGGACTGAAGGTTATTAACATTTCTAAATGCCTGCAGCTAATATTTCCAAGTCCTCCAAGACAGTAATCATTGCGCACATTATTGTTATATATTAGCACCTGCTCATAAGGCATAAGCCAAAATATATTTTCAAGCTGGACTTTCCATTTATTGTGCAAACACTTTTTTATCTCATCCTCACTATTTTGTATATTTTTATAGACTAACTATGGAGAGCTGAAAACCCATATAAACACAGGTTGCGATTGATTTAGCTACTGAAGACTGATTCTTACACCTTCACCTACAAAGCCAAGCTGCAGAGCATCAGAAACTTTGTCCCCCTTAAAGACCTGGAAGATACACAAAAATCATTTTCTCCTGAGTGTGTTTCTCCTGAAAGTAAGTGCACATGGGTGGCAGACAGACAGGGTTAGATAAAGCTATTGTGGCATTTTAAAATTAATTTTTTAATTATTCAGGTAATTAAAATGGTCATAAGGTCCCTCCAAAGAGCAGCCTACCACCAAAAAGCCCTAAGATCTGCCTTCTGAAACAGGCTACATCTTCCAGCTGTCCACAGGGAAGCAATTACAGACAAGTCATAATGCAGAAACACTGAAAAAGATTTTTTTTCCTCTACAGGGCTATCATTGGAAGTATTGTAACTTCCAGAGATGCTCAATGGAGCTGGACACAAAAATCCACACCAGAGCTTATTTATAAGAAGTCAAATTATCTGGAAAAGAGAGCACTCAAGGCCTCAGCTTGATGTCTCAGCTCTAATGGCAATAGACAGCAAAGCAGTCAGGCATTAAAATATTTGTTTACACATGCAAAAATAAATCTTTAACTTCCACTCTACGTTTGCATTGACTAGTATCTTTTCTTCTTTAATTTCTTCGAAATCCACAATTTTTCCCACCTCTAGCTTGTCAAACAAGCAGCAGCTCACAGAAAAGCCAAGAGATGAAGCTTTATGTCTCAAAACTACTTGGAAATCCAACTAAGTACCTGCAGGGTTCCACTAAAAATTATTAATACTCGATTTTGGATGCCACCTATACTTTTAAAGCTGGACCATAGAATTTGAATAACTTACTTGCCAGCTGATTTTCCAGATTACATCTTTAATAGACATGGGGAAAGACTGAAAAACTGCTACCCACAATTCCAAATACAAAATACTGATTTGGAAAGTACACCCTCATTCTTACAGTCATTTATAGTATTTTACAGTCCTCCTACGCAAAGTGGAGAAGTTTTGTTTCCTTTCTTAAAGACATACTCTATTTGTTCAAACAGAGCACAATTACGAAATGTTAGATCTGTATTAATAGTATAACTCACACTAACTGAAGACAGCATCGTGAGAACAGAATAACAAAAAACCCTCCACAACTGAACATACAGAGCATATTCCTGCTGTTTCAAACATTCCATGCTGCCAAGCAATACCATTTCAGTGTAGCTGTGTTAGTTCCAGTTGCCCTAACACATTTATTCATAATGCAAAATAAAACAAAACCAAAGAAACCACACGCACCCCACAGGACAGAAAGGTCATTTTCTTGATTTTATCCAAGTGCAAACAGATGTTTGAATAGAGTATTTTTTTAATATAAACACAATCAGAAACCATTTCTAAAGTATGTCGTTTCAATATCATGTCATTGTTACTAGAACTTTATTTTTTAATAAAAAGCAAATGTAAACGACAAACTATTGATTAAATTGCACTCTCATAAGAAACAAGCCAAGAAAAAAATAACCCTAGGATTTCTTTTTTAATTTTAGCATACTAAGAGATGTCAGGGCAATTGTTAACCCCCCGTTCAGATTTTGACACTATATGGGATTTATAAAAAAGATGGTTTTTCAGACTGAAGAAGAAATCTGTCCATAAGCAGCAAGTATGCTTTAGTGCTTGTGATAGACTGAATTCCTTTTACCCCTTAAAGCATTTTTCTTGCATTGTTCATTACCAAAGTGAGTAATTTTGCAATTTTAGAAAGCAGAGTTCAAGCAGCACAAACCAATCAGAAATAAAGTTCCACACACAGAAAGCCTGCAACTGTGAAGACGAAAAAAAAAGAGCAGAGAGAGTAAAACAGCAGAATGAGAAGAGTAACCAAGGGTAAGAGTTGAGAAGAGTAACCAAGTAAAAAAAAATTAAAATTACAGTTGATAATAACTAGAATATTCTCAACTGGAAAAAGGAAAAAAGCATTCTGCTTATCAAAGAAACAAAATTAGGTGATGGTAGTATAATAAGCAAGCTGAAACACACAAAAGATGACCCACTATTTGAGGGATGCTATATTAACTAGTGCAACATTTTTACTCTGGCTTCTTATCAGGTTGCTATCCTGCACCTACCTGGAGGGTTCTCACCATTTCCTTTATCTGTGTCAGATCAAAAGACAATTTTCTGGTTAGCAGGTGGTCTCACACATCACCTATTTACACACAGGGACCCCTTTTGTGTTTTTTATTATTTTCCCATTTTTGTTTGTTGGTTGGTTAGCTTGGGGTTTTTTAATTACAGTAAAAACATTTAGCAAGATCTTCACAGATCTTCCCCTGAGAAGATTAATTAAACTGGCAAATTAATCCCCCAGGAATAATTTCCTTTTAATATCATCAAAGTAAAGAATTTATAAGTGAATTAAGTTGGAATCTATTTGAAAAGCTCCTGCATGTGAGTGTTTGTCCCTGAACAGCAGGCTCCTAACTAAAATTTGCTAAATGACTCATGATTGCAGCATCTCCAAGTTTTGTAAGTGTACCCTGAGCAGGTTATCCTTCCCGAGCAGCTGCAATGCAGGCATTGCAGGGCCATGCTATCCTTAGAGCTGGAATTTGCTGAAATGACTCAATGCCAAGAAGCTGCTGAACACCACTGTGCTGCCTGCAGACCACCACGTTTGATGGGCTGTCACTGGAGGCAGTCATAGATCATCTATAGACTCTTGTCGTTTTTCACTCACTGACACTATTTTGTCATTTTCTTCTGAGAAAAAAAAAATACAAACCCACACATCCGTCTTAAAAGACAAATGTCCATTCTGATGTTTTAGACAGCAGACACTAAACTAAGAAACCGGTGACAGATGCAAAAAAGATCATCTTCAGCACACAACACGTGGCCTCTTGCCTTACTTTAAAGCTACCAAATCCACTCATTAAATGGAATACAAAATTACTCATTTTAACATGCAACCAAATTCCAGTGATTTCAAGGCCAACTTTCAACAGACAGCAAAGTACCTGAAAAGATGCTTAGCGTCCCTCAACAGTTTACAGCTGGAAGACAAGACAGAAGTTAGGTAGATATTAAAGGGGTTTTTTTGTCATAACTGCAGGTCCCTGTTATGTTAAATGGTTAGCGTTAAGAATACAAGAAAAACACGAAAACAACCTAATTATTGTGGTGACTTCTTAAATGCAAAAAGAAAGCTGTGAAAACAAAGTTATTCTCTCTCTGCAGAGTCTATGGAATATTTTGGCCAAGAAAAAAGGAACAGGACCACTAGCTCACAAAACCTCTGAGCACTGAGACTCATATGACATTTGGGGTTTTATCCTGTCTGCTAGTTAAATACATTATTAAAAACTAATAACCCAATTATCAGGGCACCAGAAAGGTTAAAAACAGGATCAATACAGAAAATTTTTTTTTTTGTGATTGTTTCTTGAGAAACGCCACACTACTTCTTAGAATAAATTTAGAGCATTCTGTTCAGTACTTTGAATTTCAACAGCTAAGAAAACTTTCAGACATACAGAGCTGGTTTCATAAGCCTCTTTCAACTGGCACTGCACACTGAGGATAAGACAGTTAAAGAGTGACAATTAAAACTCACCATTTGCTTTCCTGAAACCTGCTCAAGACAACACATTGCCAAGTCTCTTAAAACCAAATGCAAAGTACTAAGCTCTAGTCAGGTCAATTTTAAAAAGTTATACTAAAAATAGATCCACCAATATGAACTTAACCAAAATGTTCAACTACTGATGACAGTCCTAATTCTAAATATCACTTATTCCATATGGAAGTACAAAACTATATAAAAGACAGTCAAATGACAAAATAGTCATTGTAGACTATATAACATACTATCAAACCCGTATTCTAAAAAGGAGGAGTTACTTGCCATCAGAGGTTTCAATAAGTAGTACAGGTTTAAATAAATTTTAAAAAGAGGAACATCACAAGAAGACCTGGGTGCATGGCCCTTGTTTAATTAAAGACTTTAATCTTGTCTTCATACCTAACTTCATTTTAAATTTCTTTAAGCAGTAGTCATTCCTCAGACGTGCATTTCACAGTGCATGCTTGTTAAGTGGCCACACCACAAGCATACAAGCTCAGTTGTACCGCAGCATAAACAATAGTGCAAACTTCAATGACTAAACACGGCTTCTTGTGAGAAATCAATCTTGAATTTAAGACCTTGCACTGAACCCTGACTATGACAAAACCAGTTATTTAGTCAAAAGCCTTCATTGCAGTCCCACATTTTTGCTGCCTTCAGGATTGCTGTACTCTCTCAGAGGACTAGTTTAAGTGGTTAAGCCTTTTGTTTGTAAATTGGGGAGAATCTCTATTATACACCAGAACTCACAAAAAATGGCATGTGTTTAATGATCATTTGCTTGTTATTTTCACAACCTCCAAGGTGGGAGAGACCTTTCATATTTAAGGTCCTCCATGACCTTATGTGTTTGGTAAAAGCATGGAACAGATGAACATTGCCCCCAAATATAAATGCACCCCTACGTAAAACAAAGTCATTAAGGTCATCTGAAAATCATCATGGGAAGCAAGTCCTACCAAGAGGATACAGCCTAAGTTCCTCTGCCTCCACATCCCATTTCATATGTAGACTCTATTAAAAGCAGAAGTAACTGCAACTGAAGTGGTCACTGTCTTTTGCATTTTAATCAGTCACATAACTGTTGGGGACACCAAAATAGGATTTTTTTAGTTTCCTTTTTTGAGGTGAACCAGTATATGCCAGAGTCACAGCATGATACTGCAGAGCTGAGGATCTGTGTTTCATTGTGGAAAAATACTTTCTGTTCAGTTCCTTTTGGGAAAGAGAGGGGAGAGGACATGCCACAAAACCACAACAAGTAGCATTTTTGGAGGAAGGCACTTCCTGACCTTAGCTTTCAGATAAATCCCAAACTGAAGACATCTATAAATAGAAGAAACAGGAAAAGAAATCAAGTAAGATATCAGATGTCACTTGGATAAAGCAGAACTTTCCTCTGTCCTTAAAAGAAATTGTGGCACTGTTTTCCTAAAGCAATGCACAGTGTGCAAGCAGCCATGTATTACCAGCCTAGATACTGGCCCAGCTATTTCTTCATTATCTCCTGGCTCATTTTACAACCAGTTTAGAAATATTCTTCACAAGTGTTCATAAATAACATTCAAACCTTTCAACACACTCAGGCAACTTACCACAGACTCTCAAAACCATTTTGTCACATTAAGTTTAACACATTATGATATGGTTGCAAAATTTAATAAACATGTCTTCTACTATTTTATGTGTTTTGCAGAGTTGGCAAGTTCTAGATTATTTCTTTTTGAAACGAAGATTGCCCTGGAACAACCAGGGTAGGTAAAGTTATCTTGAGAACGGCATTTCAGCAGCTATCTAATAGCAGAGGGAACAGGCCAATATTTGGCTGACAAATTGTGATAAGCGTGCTCTAAAAATAAACAGCAATGTATGAGGCACCAAACACCACAAAGCTGTAGCTGTGGGTTTTTTTCCTTTTAATAGAAAATGGAAACATCATGCAATAAACCAAGGTGCCTTGTGAAGTTACTCATGGTTAACAGAAGTAATACTTCACCTAAAAGCTATTTATGAAGGCTAGGGTAACCATTAGAGCACCTGTTTCAGACAGACCTCCTTTGTTCAAAAGAAATGTAAGGTAACTCACATGCTGGAACGTGGGCCAATGTCAATAGCAAATCCAACTGGATTTATGCAGGTTGTGTCACTAGAAATTGCATTACTTTCGTCAAGGCTAAACGTTCATTCACTATCAAGCCAAAATGGACTCTAAGAAAGTGTCATTATTTTCTCTTCACTTTTAAATTAACATAAAATATTAATTCACTTAAGAACATTAGACCTTAAACAGCAATGCTTGCTTATCAGCCTGGTAGAGGCAGAAATCTGATATATGACAATTCCGGTGATGGCAGACTTGAAGTATTTGCACATTTTGTTTTAGAAGTGAAAAATAATGTACACCATATTGCAATTTATAAATAAAGGGGAGTTTATTTCCCACTCAGAAATAAATAAATGTGAAGTAAAGTATTCACCAAATCACCCTGCTCTAAGTGCTCAGCTAGCAAGAAAAATACCTGAAGTGATGACTAAAGCACAAAAATCAAAACCACTCCAGTAGAGTGAGTTTAGAAAGGGAGAAACTAGAGGACACCAAATTAATAAAACAGATGTTAAATCACAGCACAAGGCTAGATACAAAGAATGAGTACCAGGAAGGGAGAAGACCTCATAATTTGCCTGGGCATTCAAAATGATACTTCAAAAAGAAGTATTCTATCCCAAAACTCAATTTTCTTTGCTTTGGGTTCTTAGAACCATTTTACAAATCTAACAGAACATTTCTACACCATTGTGTCATGCATTGTGTCAATCACATTTTTCAGCAATATCCAGTAGTCTGGAAGCTTTTCAACTACTAAAGTGGTATTCCTTTAAAAGTCATCTTAAAGAGTTGTACAAGTTTCTTAAAGAGGATTTAGGACTAGTGGAGACTAGCTACCCATCAATACTCAGTCTGGTAAAATACAAGCTAATATCACTAAAATAGATGGCCATCTAAAGTACAGCAGAGATGGAATCTACTCCTCTCCTCCACCTTGGCAAACACCTACAACTCAGCTACAACAACTATCATCCTTTCCTTGGCACTGTTACCTCAAGCCATTTTTAACAGCTGAGCTGGAATTGCGTTGCCATCTGATAGTTGTTCAGTGGCCTACGACCAAGGAGTCGGCATCTTCCAACTAAGTCATCTTGAATTAAAACAAGGCATTGGCACTAATTAGCAGCTTTCAGCAGTAACAGAGAAGCTGTGACAAGGATGGAAACTCAATTACCCTCGTTCCAGCAAGCGCCTGTTCCTGGTCAGCATGTAGCTGGCAGAGCCACTTGTGTTTCCATATCTATGGCACACGTGGAATACTTCAGCCTTCAGATCAGACTACTGCGTGCTGCTCACACCAAGGTCTGACCTTTTGCGCTTTGTACAAATTTGTAACAAGTCCATTGAAGACCCCCAACAAAATGGGATGCACTACATAGCCATGTGAACCATAGGATCAACAGAGAACATGAAATGCAACTCAGACTGAGACCCTCAGAACTACTTTCCTGTAACTCAGAGTGGAAACTGCCTGGGAGTGTTTACCATCTGCTCACCAGCTCTGTAGCAGTGAATACATTCAAGTGACTTAGTTACTGCACTAATCGAGTTTAGAGGCAAACACCACCTGAACACCACTCATCACTGACCAGCGCAAAATCTTATTTCTGTTTCATACTCAGAGCATCATCTATGAACGACACTCCCATTTATCATTTTTCTTAAGATAATATAATTTCAATTGATGGGCCGCTTACTATCTTCATTGGCAAAACTGCCCCTTATTAACCACAGGAAATCACAAAATGTGTCAAGATCAACTACATCACTTCAGCTTTCAGCATCTTGTTACGAATTCAGCAACTGGGATGAAAAACCCCATCACATGAAACACCTTTGCCACACATTCTGCTCCAGCAGCACCCAGCACCTGCTCTTTTCTTCCAGTTTTTTACTCTTTTTGGAGACTGTGGCTCCTCCAGAGTTGAGGAAGAACTCCACAGACAGAACTCCTGTTGGGGTTTAGGAGTAGTATTCCTCAATTTAGTGCTCTCGTGAAAACATTCCAAAGCACATGGTGCTCACTCAGTCCCTTCCCTGTGGCGGGATGGAAAGAGGAATTTGAGGCACAAAAGGTAAAGACCACAGGTTGAGATCATGAGATAAGAACTACATTTTAATTTGGCAGTTGATGGCATATAAAATTCAAAGCTATTTCAACATGAAGTACCATTATACATAAACACAATAAAATGTCACAACTTTGAAATATTGACATAGCTATTTAAACCAAAGTCCATCCTTTTTGTTACTATGGCACCTTCAAAAACTGCCTGAGCTACTGCACCCAAGGAGAAGTCAGCGATGGGGAGCTGTGCTCTGGCAGTGCCTGCCTGTCCTACAGCACTGGCGAGGGAAATCACTTAGAACATCCACAGCACCACTGGCAAGGGACACAAAGCAGTCTGTAATACTGCACAAACAAGCCTCTCTCTCCCTCAGTTCAAAACGTATCTAAATATTCACCACCATGTATGCTGTGCATTCTGACTTGTCTTTTGACAAATAGCAAAACTCCACACAACCATTCAAATGAGTGCTGGCTTCTCACAGAATGCAATGAGTAACTGATTTCTGCAAGGTCATGTGTTTTGAGGAAATGTTCTGTGCGGAAGAGGGAATGGTGGAATGGTTTCCTGACAAGATTAAGCACTTACCTCAAAGTCAAAACAAAAGCAATAGAGGGTACATATTTCAGGTATATCACAACAGACTTCACATGCCAAATGGAAAATGTGTATGTCGCTTAACTTGCATGCCAATAAAATTAAGTGTCACTTCTTCGTTTCTCCTCCAGGAAGAGATCCCACCAGCATCCAATTTTCAGGTACCATACAACAAACCAATGTAAATACAGACAAGATTCAGTGTAACAATACCAAAAAAACCAAACCCCAGGCCTTAGCATCTCATCCACCCAATTCAGTGCATGCGAAGCTAGCATCACAACCCAGGCTTCTTACTATTGCCATATTCCACTGGGGAAAAAACTTAGAGCAAGAGACTTTTTCTACAAAAGTTTCCTTTGATGCTAATCCTCAGAACAAACAAAAATGGAAGACCTCTCTCAAGAAGCTTCTTGCACATATGCCCCACAAGTTAAAAAAAAAAAAAAAATCTTATTTTAGGAAATGCATCAAGAATAAGTAATGTCATAATATTCCAATCAGTTCACTTTTTTTATGCTTCTAGACAGTGTTTGAAAATGGAGCAGCATATATACTCCATGAGAGAGGTTAGGTTATTTCAGATGCTCCTACACACCACCATAAGTATTTATTCTCAATCTTATAACATAGGTCTTCACATCTTCAGCTGCACCAACACAAACATTTGAAGCCACAGCCCAAACCTGACTGAGTCACTTAAATTTTAGAAAGCAAAACCCCTAATACGCTACCTCTCAAAAGTAAGTTCCTTTTCTTTTGTTCAGCTAACAAGATTGTGCCACTTTTCCTGTGTACACTGTGGCCTCACAAACAGTTGGATGGGCAGGAATGAGGCAGCAGAGAACATCAGCATGGGAAACAAAGTGAGCAAGCAGCTTTGGTGGGCATCTGGCATCCAGCCAGCATCAACCCAATACAACTAGCTTTGCTGCTAAAGAAATATGATGCACCACAAAAGATTTAGCTTTTGGTTTCAGCAAGTCAAACCTCAAGCAGAAATTCTTTGACCTGTATTGGTGGTGCAGACTGTTTTCCCATCAACTGCTTACAAACCACATTTGCGCAACATTCTTTCTCACCTCTCTAAGTTTTGAGTCATTTTTTGCTTAACAGGGAAAAAGTGTGAATGACCAATTTCAGATGGAAAAGGCTATACCAATATTTTCTTCCCAATTACAGTAAAATAAAGATGGGAGACCAGTATCCCTAAAAATACAGAACTGCAAATACAAAGTGGAAAAAAAACCAAAACAAACCCCAAAACAAAACCAACAAACTACTAAACAAACAATCCACGGGGGACAGGAACTACCTTCCCTTTTGGAAACCCATAACAACTACACAACAAATGTTTTTAATAATTAAGCAAAGTTTATTTTAACTTTAAGACACAGAAAACACAAACAAACAGAAACAAACAGCCCAGTAAAGAAACAGGCATTCTCCACAAATGTGTCTTCTACAAAACTCAATACCCATTCCCAGGTAATTTACACAGATACCAGATGCAGTTTCATTGTGTTGTTCATGTTTATCAGAATACAGACAAGTAAGAGAAAAATGGAAAAATCACGCTGTCCTCAGAAATATTAGTATCAGTATATTCCCTTAGTTTTTATCAGTGCTGAAAAGCAAACTCATGCCCTTTCTCCTCCCCTCTAAAAACATTTAAATATTTTAATTTTTTCTTATTCCTTCAGTATTTTGCTCAGGTAATTATATACATGCTGTTCATTATTGTTGACTAGAATTCCTTAGAACTATCTAAATCAAATATTTAATCACTCTTACTCAGGTCAGACAAGACACAGACACACAAAGACACACATCTACAGCTCTAAGGGTGTAACAGAGATATCCAGAGAGAACAAATAGCTAATTTTAACTGCAAACAAAGCTGTAAGAAAAGCACTGCAGTAGGGCTCCTCTCTCCCCCTTTCCAAGAAAAGTGGTCAACTTCACCAACTTCAGAGAAAGGGAAGCAGAGCACCACTTCCATTTTGATACTTATTCAAATACGGCCCTTCATGCAAAATATACCCAGTAAATTAAATCTGCAACACTGGCTGCAGCAAACAAGGGTGCAGGCTCAGCTGCCCTTCACAAAGCATCTTTGTAGAGCTATCTTTCTGCCAGTGCTCCTTTTGAATTCCCAAACAATACCTCGCAAAAATTAGATCTCCTACTGTGGGAAAGTTCCCAAAACACAAGCCAAAATATATTTTCTCATGAGGATACAAAAAACCCTCAATGAGGAAGTCAAAGTTCTTATAATGAATGTTCAGTGTACATATAGTTATTCTTGAAACATGCTAACAGATTAAGTAGAAACATTCTGATTGATAAAAAATATTAAAATCAGATCAGTAATTCAACAGAATGAATAGCTACTGCTAGTAGTTGCTACTCAGTAATTTGCATAAGCATAGACTTTTAAAAACTTCTAAGCATACAGGCTTTTCAAAACAATAGATTTCAAGAAACAGTAACTTCTCAAAAAAACCTTAGCTAAGGTGTATTGTAATAAGCGTAAAGTAAATTAATCATCTTTAGAGGTTACATTTAAATCATCTTTTTTTTTCTAGATACCAAGGGTTCTCCATGAATAAACAGATAACCCACAGAAGACTCCATCCTCTTACTAATGAAAAACACTATCTCGGGAAAATGCTTGTGTGTCCTTTACTTTTACACCTAAACTTTTACACCCAAGACATGAAAGGGCTATCAGTCTTTTTGGTCTCACAAGTCCAACAGACAATTTTGCTCATTCCTAGTTTTGGCAGAAGAGCAAGCCTACCCTCAGCAATCAGTCTGGCTTTACAATAATCCTCCTCCACCAAAGCCTCCCCAGCAGCACCACTGGCTACACCCAGCTCACCGGCGGGGTGGGCGAGGATGAGTGGGAAGGTGCCAAAAAGGACCCTTTGGCATCACAGAGGGTACAGACATGCTCTCACGTCTGAGCAGCACCTCGGGAGGCAAGTGGACAAAACAACCTCGGGCTGAGTAGAAGATTCCTGGGCTTTGGGCCCAGCACTGCTCACTTCAGTAAATTTCCTAGGCAAGAATGCCACGGAAAAGCTCACAGTTTTTAAGTGCAGGAAAGAGACTGTGTCCACAAAAGCTGACAAAAACATGCTCACAGGAACATACTCAGCCCAAACCCCGTGCAAACACTTCTTGCAGCCACAGCAGGGCAGAAATCAAAAGCAAACTCCACCAAACAGATAATTAATCAAGTAGGAAATTACAGAGAGCTTATCAGCACTACAGTTAAACCCTCGCTTTCCCAGTTTCAAACTGGCTCGGATATGTACAGCTAACCAAGCTGCAATCTTCTGATGTAATGAGAAAGCACACAGGTGCTCAGGATAAGGCTTCAACTCAGCTATTTCCATGCTAGAGGTGAAGGTTTCCTGATCACACCAAGGTCTTTGCAAGTGTTAGCAAAACTCATGTCATTGAAAGACACAGAAATCTACAAATGCAGAAAGTACTAGCCCTATGACAGGGGAGAACGACTGCAAAAGAAATTAAAAATTCAATAGTCTTGCCACTTTCAAAGCTCTTGGCCACAAAGATATGAATGGCTGTGGGAAAATGCACACACACCCCCGATCAGAAAGACTGGGAAATAAACATAGTTTCTTTCTAAACAAACAGGATGCTAAGCAGCCCAGCACTGTACATACCCTTAGTTTTGGGAAGGACATGGAAATTGACAGTGGAAGTTCAGAATCAAGCATTCCAGGGCTGTTTCGACAGACTGAGATTAGAGAGTTCACAAGAAAATCTGAGCTATGCAAGGATTTTCAGCTTTACTTATCAGCCACAAAAAGATATATTCATACAAGTAAGTTTGTTGGGCATGAAATAATGTTGCACAGTAATACTAGCTTGAGACAAAACATTAAGAGAAAAAAATGTACAGTTACTTCCAAAATACATTCTTGGGTATCATTTCTGTACTAAACAAATATATTATTTACTTTGTCAGGTAATGACCTCACTTTTTCCCAATAGTTCCTTTGCTTTTTATGTTCCCAGTTAAGTGCTGAAACACAGCAGGAAAAATCCCTATGGTTAAAGGTCTCTAGATACAGGTGTCTATTATGTTTCATCTGTATCCACCTCCCCAGCTTAGAGCCCAGGAGACACCAGAAGACACCACTTAACTTAGAGCTTTTCAGACATTCAGGGGATGTTAACTATTTTGAACAAGTTTCCAAAACCCTATTGCAGCTAGAGGTTTGGAGATTTTTTGCTCAGACCCACTACCCTTACAGCTGACTTTATGATGGAAATTCTACTTCAAGGTTACTGCTGAGCAAGAAAGTAGCCTGGATCAAGAACCAGCAACAACCTTTCTTCGTTAAGCTGTGTTACTAACGATGCTCCCAACCTTAACAAAAAACATAACAGGCTCATGACCCCACTTCAGAATTAGTCACTATAGTCAGCAGAAAGCCTGAACACCGCCGTGGGAAGCACAGTTAGGAATCTAATTTTGCTGGCCAAATGGGCTCCTCAGAAAGAAACAGATCAAACCTCGCAAAGTAAGGCTTCTCCTGAATAACCACATTACAAAACCCTGAGATGCATTATGGAAAAGACCACTATAACAGTGTCATACAGCCAAATACCAGGCATCAGCTGTCACAGTCCTTCATTTCTCAGGGCTACCAAGTACCAGCAGGAGAATTTAGCAACAGAATCAGTTCTCAGCATTGTAGTGCTGTTAGCAGCCTGATAACAGGGGTTATCCACCTCAGTAAATGCCAGCCTCAAAAAAAATGGCAACATGGTAGCATGCTGACAGTGAGGAAAATCTAAAAGCAAAACTCAAGCTCCAAAATATTTTTGTTTTTCAAATGAAAGAAATCCCAAATAAGCTCTTTAGAAAAAGATCATATTAATCTTCTAGTGTATGTGATATACAGACACACAATCAGCCTGAATTTAAAGACTAAATATAATTCTTTTGCTAGACTCACATATAAAACACTTAGCTTCTCTGATCACATTAAACTACACAGGCTTGTATTTATTTGTTAAGAGATCACTAGAGCAAGAAGGAAATGTTCATTTCTGGTTTATCTGAAGATTGCACACAATCATGCTATCACTGGTTACAAGTATAAAAATAACACAACAGGGGAACAGGCTGAAAGTTTATTTGGAAAAAGCATAGGTACATCCTATAATTAAACCATTGTTCCTCTCAAGTGTTCAAGAAGGGAGTATCTGCTTAACAACAGCATCCTGTTTGGATCTCTTCTGCCACTAAATGACGCATTAGTATCAAACTCAGGGCTACTGTTTGCTCAGACCCTGTGCCCTGAGGATGTGGTGTGATGCTGATACATCTCTGCTCTTCGTTACTGCTGTATTGAACTGCCTTCACATTCCACACCGGCAGCTTCCAGAAGGAAACCTAAGGCATCTAACATATATAAGGCACACATTCAAAAAATTTCTTCCTGCAGACATCACTACATGGCATGAAAACAGTGAGCAATATGCAGGGTTTCTGAAGTAACTAGCTATTCACATACCATGCCATGTCAATGAGTTTTTAGGATAAAGAAAGATTAGGGCTCAGTTTCTCTTGTTTGAAAACAAAAGCAGCCCTATTTTTTCAGGCAAAGCTACACCAGTATAAAACTGCATGCTTTCTAAGATGGCCTATGATGCCAGCAAGAATTAGTTTTGTGGAGACTTAAAGCTATAACAATCCATGCAAGAGTATGTTAGGAGAAAAAAAAAGTAGATTGCTACAACTCACAGCTTAAGGGCATAAAATCATTTGTAATTTATGAACATTTAAAAGTTAGATTCCCCAAAGCAGTTAAATTAACTTCCTAGTTCATGTCTTCAAAGAGAAAATGAACAGTTTAATACAGCAATTAAAGAGGGGAGTTACACAACAGGCATGTTAAAGTACAGACCACATATATATATTTTTTTTTATTTTTCATTTTCTTTAGCCAATAGAATATTGAGTTGTGATTCACAAAATTCAGGAAAACTCTGCAAAAAAGGATATACCAAAGAGATATAAAGTTATGCATTTACGAAAGCAATTGCAGAATACACTGTTTACTTCAAAGAAAAAAAAAAAATCAGTCCAGTCCAAAATTACCAGGACACTTTTGCACAAGAGAAGTTCATGCCAAGTAAAGTTTGCTTTCTCCAACAATGTTTATCAGACCTAATTCTTGAAGCTGTACATACTGGCTATCATTCTGTCACTCCTCTGCTCTGAGCCTGCAGTGAAGGCATGGTGCCAAATTTGCACCCTGACAATCCAGGGTGAATAGTAACATCAAACAGATATTTACCTCATCGTGATTTGGGAGAAGCTGAGCCCCAAAGAGTTTGTTAATGTAAGTAAGAAGCAAATATGTTACTAACATACTTCTCTTGCTATTTCCTGTACTGACATGAATATGATAAATATATTTTCTCTTTCCAACCCTTCCTCGACTTTAAAGAAGCCTCATGACTTCCCAAAAGCCAAAATTAAGTAGCTATCTTTAAGAGATAGCATAGCAAGGACAGGAAAATACAAGTAAAGAGACAATAAAAAGTTGTTTTAAGGGAAGAAGGAAAAACAAGGTCTTTGTACCTTTCTGTATATTTTTTTCCTTTTTACTTAATGATGAAAGATGATGTGCATAACCATACTTCTTCCAAATTCCAATACCGTTGTAAAATAAAATCAAACTTCCTGAACGGAGAACCAACATTAGAAAACCCTTAACATAAACAATTCAACATTTACAAAAACGCCAACCAAGTTTTGTGCTGCAAGCCCAGTCTCCCCAGCAGCAACAGGAAGGGATGACTGACCATCAGTTTCAAGTATTTCCAATGCTAACAACACAGTCTATTTCCCACAAATTTGGTCTTATTTGTGGATTACTTTGGGCCAGTGTCAGCTTCACGGATTTAAGGGTGGGCTGTTTTCCCTGTGGTGATTGCCACAGCAGGCTGCCAGTGTGCTGATTCGGGAAGTTTTACAGCATTAACGCAGCCCTGGTGTTCCCAATTTAGCTCTCTGCTCCATGCCCTTCACATGGGCTTTGTCCCTGCATTCGGGCTGGATTCGTCACTGCGTCATTTCTTACTTTCTGCCCTGTTGTGCTTCTCTATTATCCCTTCTAGACAGCAAGGCCAACTGGCAAGGACATGAGAAAGTTTAACAGCTCCCATGGCACAGATCATGCCACAGGGGAAGCACCATCCCCCAAGCCCAGCCTGGTGGCCCCACAGCCTGACCTACTGGTTTCTGAGCATCTGCCAGCATCACTCCAGCTGAACACCCCGTCATGCTTCAATAACCATCTCCTGAGGCTGGCCATTGCTGCTAGGATCCCCCAGCTGGAATCACCAATGCAAGTGACCTCGCTATGAGTTTGCAGAGTGTCTTCCCCAGGAGAGAGCACTCAGCCTCCTTCAGCTTTCACAACACACTGAAGGGCTGGGTCCAGCACTGAAGGCAAACAGACATTTGGAAAAGGTCAAACAAGGACAGAGAAACAAGTTTAGCACCACAAAAACATGTTCCAGAAGCAGCTTTCTTATTTTTTTTTGTATAAAAAAGATAAAAATAGAGTTGCCAAAACGGCATGCCACATACGATGCCTGTGCAGTCAGTATGTTTTTCCATGAGAAGTTTTATTTTCTCACACATATTCCATGAGTATGGGGATAAAAATAACATTACCACAATGACGTATCTATAGTAGGAGGAATGACTTATGGGTGCTGACCGAAAGTCAAGGCTTCCTCTTTGCCCCAATTTGAAATCATCACCAGCCAGTCAGACGCCTGCCAAAACAATCAGTAACAGCATCGTTTCCCCAAAACCCGAATACAGGGACTGCTCAGAGAGCAGGACAAGCTTTTAGAAAATAGGACAGATGGCATTACAACTCCGAGCAAAGTAACTCCTTGTATCATTAGCTATTGAACCGCGGCTTGATGTGGGGATCAGTGCAAAGCTTATTAGTCTTTAGACAGTTGGCAGCAACAGCCACTGCAGCAACCGATCGGGAGCAGAAGGAACTCATTCAGTTTAGTTGTTTTTCAGGTCATGTTAAGTCAAAATGTTTCTGTACGCACTCCAGTCCCCAGCTTAACCTTTCTCAGCCTCTCTAAGCGCAACTACGCTTACAGACAGCTTCAACTCACACACTCCTCTGACAAAGAGGGCTCCAGGAGCCCGGCGCAGGTATCTAAAAAATTCCTGCCTGGTGCCATTGTGTAAGGATTTCACCCTACTTTGGAGAGCAAGGACTTGCCAAGAATACCACTGACCTCAGCCCCTACATTATGAAACAGCGCTGCCAGCTCCAGCCAGCTATGTAAAAGTAGGGATTGAATTCAAATCCAGAGCCACCCGTACTCCGGCGCAATAACAAAACACACACACTCACACACACGG